>JANKOE010014713.1:0-10238 GCA_026284465.1 Erythroxylum citrifolium | reverse complement strand
ACATAATGCCAATTTGAATAATAAAGAGGGACAAAGAGTGGGACAACTGCATCAGTAAAGAGTTTCAGGTACCTTCACTACAAGTTGGCCGCCAAAGGAAGCAGAATCTTTGTGGGAAACAGTTGTCCTCTGAATCAGGAGCGTCTACTACCAAGTGTCGCTACTAATCTATGGTGGATGAATGGTCTACTTGTAGGATAGATTTGGTAGTCTTAGTTGTTAACCTTTCAGATTGGCAGAATTTAGTTCCTAAAATTTTAATATTTAATCTCAACATTCTCTAATATTAAAGGCAATAGCTACAAAATTTGTATTAATATTTTTACTTATATTGAAATCAATATTAATATTAAAAAAATCAAAAATATAAATCTTGAGTGAATAAAAAATCAATCTCTATTTCTTATAAGATACGAATTTTATATCTTTTAATTAATAGGTGGGTCTTACACTATCACATAAATGTCATTTGACACAATAGAACCTACTTATTATATTTACATTAAATTAAATTAGTTTTACTTTCTAATAAAACCTAATTAACCTATTTTAATTATAATAAACTATAAGTATCCTAATTAACTTAATTATACCTTGATTAAGTAAAATTCTCAATTAAAATTCCTAGTAAAAATTTTCAATAAATCATAATTCTCAATTTATCCAAACATTGATCACTATCTTTAACAGACGAATTTCCAAACATTTTCAAACAACCCTAATCTCAAGCTAGAAATCAACTCTTATTCATGCGAGATGAATAGGTCCCCTTAGTGTGTTCTACTTCGCCTATAGTGAAGTGTTCTCCTTTATTGATGTGAGAGAGCTCTAATCATGTATTGCATTTTTATTGCGTTTATGGTTGGTTTGATTTGTTTATAGCATAGAGACAACATCGTATTCTATTTAATAAATTTCTATTTCTCTCTACCCAAATTACTTAACTACCCCCATAACTTTTCAGTCTTGGTTAGTAAGAGCCAGAGATGCTCCAAGCAAAACCAGATGCTCCTGTACTTGGAGACATAGAGAAGGAGGAGGGTGAGCTTGCCCTTAATGGGAACTCTAAAATGAAGAGAGCAGGAGCTAAGAAGAGTGTGGGAACCACGGAATTACTAAGGGAGTTTTTTCATCAATGCAAAGTTTAGGGAAACACAGAGAAGTTAGAAGTTTGAGCCAAAAATATGCATCCAATGGTGATGGGAAATTTGCAGTGAAGAGCACTGGAGTTGAGAAGAGTGAAGGAGCTGAGAAAAGTGCGGGAACTATGGAGTTCTCTAAAAATGATTTTCCAGATCTACAAAGTTCAGGGAAACACAGAGGAGTTGGAAGCTTGACTCAAAAATCTTCATCCAATGGTGATGGGAAATCTACAATGAAGAGTGCTAAAGTAGAGAAAAGTGCGGGAGCCATGGAGTTCTCTAAAGAAGAGTTTCCTAATCTGCAAAGTTTAGGGAAACAAAATGTTGAGATTACAGAATGTTGTAATACAAATTTTGTAGCTTTTGCCTTTAATATTACAGAATGTTGAGATTAAATATTAAAATTTTAGGAACCAAATTCTACCAATCTGAAAGGTTAACAACTAAGACTACCAAATCTATCCTACAAGTAGACCATTCATCCACCAAAGATTAGTAGCGACACTTGGTAGTAGATGCTCCTGATTCAGAGGAAAACTGTTTCCCACAAAGATTCTGCTGCCTTTGGTGGCCAACTTGCAGTGAAGGTACCTGAAACTCTTTACTGATGCAGTTGTCCCACTCTTTTTCCCTCTTTATTATTCAAATTGGCATTATGTACTCTGTTACTATGGGTGTTGTGTGTGTGTATGTTTTTTTTTCCCTCTTTATAAAGAAGGGATCAAAAAGTGAGTTCATTTTTGTCTGATGGTTTACAAGAGATGGGTTTTTGCAATTCTCATGTTTGATATGTACGTAGTTTGCTTGTTTATTTGTTTACATGATAATTAGCGATACTGGACTTGTTAATAATGAACATTTGTGAATCAATAGTAGCTTCTTTTTGTTGAACTCTTGTAATTTAGGCAACTGTATTGGTGATGTTCAAGGATTTTTTTGGCTGATATGAACTTTTTTTCTACGATTCATAATGGGCACTCCCTAAGGTGGATTCATGGATTATTGATTGTTTGTCACAATTTATAGCTTTGAGGTTGGCGATGCTACTCGCTAAGCCCTCTTCTCTAAATTCAAATTCGTGTTAGGTTGATGCCTTCTGTCTGGAAAATATTTTGGATTCTATATAAAGAATTTCCTTTTGGCACAAATGACATAGTCGAATAACTTCCAGACCAATTTCAAGATTTTCACTTGATTCTCCATTCCCATAGTGTGATAAGCTTTTACAACTGGAGTCTGAACTAATACTTTTTAGCAGCTCTTTCAACAAGGTCTAACTTTTCAGATTACAATTTTGAAACTGTTATTGAATTTTGGTTTAGTTGCCTCGTAGCTTGAGCTGTCTATAAATTGATACTTGCTTTCTGGATTATAATGCGGATATGTACGTCAATGAAACTGTCAAAATCTCTACAGTTTACTCTGCATAACTACGTCAAAGGAACACTTGTATTTAACTAGTTTCAGTGGAACCTATAAAGTTATTCTCATATCTTCACTTTCCTCCACTATGAATCAGTTGAATTTGTGTTGATCTCTTTCTGAGGGTTTATGCTTTCTTGTTATTGATTATCTCGTTTTACTTCTTAATTTTGGTGGATGTCCTTGCCCAATCTTGCCACAAAGTACAAGTCATTCAGATGCCTCAAAAAAGGTCATTGTACAAAAGAATTGATATGCTGAGTAGAAAAGCGTTCCACCTGGGTGACTTTTGTTGTTTTAGATACTCCAATCTTTAGTTTAGTTATGTAGGCAGGCATGTATTCAATTTTTCAACATGAGTTGATGCTTGAAGTTTAAACTCTTCTCTGAGCTTCAAGCCAAATGCCCATTCGAGAAAGGGGGAAAGAGAGAGGAGCTTTGGTGTCTCTTTTAGCTTCTATGTTGAATTTCTTTTCAAAATGAATAACTACCTAACATCCTATTTTATTCATTAGTAGCAATTATGGAAGACATTGGAACAATGGGAGGCGACAAACTTATTCTAAGAGGATTGAAGTTCCATGGTTTCCACGGAGTGAAGCCAGAAGAACGAACCCTGGGTCAGAAGTTTGTGATAGACGTAGATGCATGGATGGATCTCAGTGTAGCTGGTAAATCCGACTGCCTGAAAGATACTATTAGCTATACTGAAATTTACCGGTGAGTTACAGCTTAGTGCTTCCTTTATCCATGTCGGATTACTTGGTATTTCCTTTATCAATGCCAGATAATTTAATTCCTTGTTTATTTTGTTACAAGTTTCCAATTTTAGTGGCGCTTTTCATTCTCCAAAATTCTCAAAATCAGCTTCTCTCCTAAGCAATCTCGATTATGTTTCGGCTTATAATCATCATCGTGAATTCATAATACATATTTTGATCAGTAAAATGATCTAGTATCTATTATGTCCCTATTTTCTTATTCAGAGGGAGGACTCCAAATCCCGTTTCTTACACCAGTCTAGGAACCTAAAGATCCAATCAATTACTGAAACATTGCATGACTCACTGTAGGATATCTGTGCAGTATACACACTCCTGTACATCATAAAATTGTAATTGGCCATCGAGTATAATTGGACTCCTGATATCAAGAATTTAGTTCTGCCGTTTATACATTAAACATCTAGCTGAGTCATAATTGTTCACTTATATATGCTAAGTTGAATTTGCATGATCAAGATTGTTTAGTAAATAATGTTGTGCAGTTTAGCAAAAGGACCTTCGTTTAAGATGGCATTTGGTTGACTGCTCATTTTGTTTTTCAGCATAGTCAAAGGAGTTGTTGAAGGAACTCCGCATAACCTTCTTGAATCAGTGGCCGAGCTAATTGCTTCCACAACTTTGACCAAGTACCCCCCAATCTCTGCCGTTCGTGTGAAAGTTGGGAAGCCTCATGTTGCTGTTCAAGGGGCCCTGGATTACTTGGGTGTTGAAATTCTCAGATGCAGAAGTGCACCACCTAAGTGAACTTCAATCACAAATAGACATTTCAGGCACTCTTGGTTTTTGTTGCAATTTGGAACTTGATTGTTTCTGTGTTTGAGATTGATTACCAAAATGTTCGTATGTTGTTGTAGCCATTCCTTTCCTTTCTTTTTTCCTCGGTGTTTCATGATCTGGTCGTGGAAGTAATTCGTACTTGATACATCAGAAGGGAAATAATGTCAGCAAAAAGCATAATAACTAAAGGAGTATTTTCAAATACCATGCTCTATTATTTCAGAGAAAAGAAAAATGGCAAGATTTCTACGAAGTTTGGTATAGAAAAGAGTCTACAAGTAGAAAGAAATGGAATGAAGTTGTTACGATTGGTCGTGCAGAACTTTCTATTACAAATTCCAAATATTTAAGGATGGCTGACTCATTCAGTCGTATCACTTAGTTCATGAATGGTAGGCTCACTCCCAGCCTCTTCGTCAGGTGCCGATTCCCTTAGTACCACTGTTAATCCACACTCTGCCAAGACTTTAATTCCATGTCTACCTGTAGAATGACATGACACCCTTTTCGTATAGAATCCTTTCCCAGCCAATGCCTGAGCTTCATGGCAGGAAGAACCTCAAGATAAGTGGAGTTCAAATTAAAGCATCATTAATGCAAATTCGCCCAAGTTACTAACCAACAAGGAAACTTTCTGGACCTAGTCCATGATAGTTGTCTTTCCTCGTGCTAAATGAATAACCTGTAAAGATAAGATTTAAGTTTCTGAATGCTTATTTCCGGATAAGCATTGACAGGTTGATATTTAGACATGAATGGCTGGGGCTTTCTGCAAGGAGACATTAACATGCATCACAAACTTGAGAAGATTTTGAAACGAAAACCTAGTATAGGAGTTACCAGCTGTTAATAAATGCAGGTAAAGTCTCTTGAATAATGGGCTAATCATGTCTTAATATATGTTAATCGTTTCTATTTTTACTCCAGAAGGCTACTTTGAAAATCTGAGTTACCATTGTCATTGAATCTGTAAAAGCTTGTAGCCTAACTTCCAAACGAACCTAAGGAATCGCTTTGTTGTAGGGGTGGTCGGGTCAATTAAAGGAGTTCTATTTTGAAATGAATAAATTAAAATCGCCTCCTACTTGAAAAGTATCAACAAGCTATAGAATGAATATGCAACCTGACAACGCATTCTTGGAAGCTCGCTTTACTACTGTTACTTGCAACTGCAATAATGCATCTTCCACAATCCACACGCATGTCACAAACTAATGCAACGACCAAGTTGATCTTATTGTGACGTGACTGAGTTTATCAAACTAAAGCCAATCAAGCAGTTTCCATACACCAACTGTTTTACCAAAAGCCGAAACAGAGTAAGTCCAGGAATATGATAGTAAGTCCTAAAAACAAAAAAACTTGAATTACTTCCAGTACTTTGAATCCACGATTTGAAGGCTCAAAGGAGCAGAATCAGAGTAAGGTGATAATGTTAGGAAATCGGATTGAATAATTATAAAATTTTCCGTAAACTTTGATTTTCCAAAAGGGAAGATATTTTTAGTCTATAAAACGAGTAACACAAATTATAATAAAGCGGAATTTTAATTCATAACTTATTTCGAAGCTTAATTTTTATCTTGTCGTATCCTTCAAATCGTTTCTGAAATTGATTCATCGTAACTACCGTAGTTGCACGTGTCTAGCCTCTAACAGTATCTATAAAATGAATTGATGAAACTCTGTAACTCTTATAGAGAGAGTTAAGCAAGAAGTGCTAGCTCCATAAAGCTTAAACTTATATATAATAGGTTCTGGACATTTTGGTAATTTAATTAGAATTAAAATCTAATTTCAATTAAACTTTATTTAGAATTAAAAATAATTCTAATTAAATACTAGCTATTCCAAAATAAGATTCAATATCTCATATTGATCCTTATTTATTAAATATCTCGTATTTAATCATAAAGTTTTTCAAAATTTACAATAAAATCTAACTTGATTAAAATAATTATGCTCTCTTTAACCCATTCTATATGTGAAATCTATTAGGCTCCTAAATATGTTGGCAGTGATTATAAATTATAATTTTAATTCATAACTAGAATTAGATAAATTAAAATTTCTTTTAATTTATCTTTAATTATTTAATTAAACAATTTATAATCATAGACCAAGATTGGCATCTAGTAATGCATCATGACCATCCAAATATTTAGGAATGTCAAAGTGGTTTTGACTAACCTTTCCATGTATTATTTTTCTATATAATTTAATCATTTCATTATACAATATTCCGATTAGACATAGAGTATGAAATTAATGTCTACTCTATTTTTAGTCTAATCATATTAGTTTTCTGCTATTAATTATCGATTTAATTTATGACATTTGTAAATTATTACAAAATGTCATTCCACCTCGACCAAGGATTTCCTGAATTAATACTAATTGAAAATAACGAAATATTCTTCCTAATTACTTTAGGGTGATGAATCCTATATTGATCACATATCTGTCTGCATATAGTTCATGCTACATCCAATGACTATCGTTTGATTGACCCATGATTAAATAAGTCATAAATAGTATCAAAACATAGCAATCCCTATACAAGATAATTTTGATGACCTCAAGTCAAATGATCACTTATGTAATCATCACAATGAGAATTTCATAGATATATAAGTAATGTCCAAATAGATTTCTCATGTTGGGTTTCTTTATTCAGTGAACTTGTTCTCTATCAAGCACATACATGTTTGTTTAAATATCTTTATACTTTAGCTTATGAGATCGACTACTTCCTTCATAAGGAAAAACATAACATGTGCTAGCCTTTTTTGTGTTCTATTAATGTCCAATCTTAATAGAACAATAACTAGGAACAATTTAAGGATAATACATAAATGTAATATGAATATTATTATAATTTCATTTTCAATGTACAATTATATCATGAAATTTATCATATACATCTAAAAATGTATAAGATAAGGAATGTCTTTAAATAATTACCCTTAAACTATAATTAAGGCGATTGGCCGTAAGGAATAAACCAATAATCTCTCACTTGAACTAAGCCAATCGTTTAAGTATCTCACACCATATCACCATAGACAATTATTCTATTACTGTGATAGTGACTTAATGAGATAATTCTACAAGATTCGTTGTAGTGAGCACTTGCTTCATTCTTATAACTTACATCTTAATTATCATCATAATTAAGAAAATTTGCCTAAACACATCATTAGATATGTTTAATGAGACCTCAACTCCTTGCCTAATGGCTCTAATGTTTCATAGTATATTACTGTGTTGAACAATGTAATGAACTGTATCAAGTTCATTAAAGAACTTATTGATCCAAATAATCATTTCTATTAAATGAAAAATGCATTACGGCTTAATTAGCATCCATCGTTACATTGGAACCTTTCCAATCTTGAATGATATTGTTCTAAGTAAATAAACCTTAATTAGGATTTATTTCTAAAGTTATATCCTTATCATGCTGAACTCAAATATCAACTCATATATAGAATAATAGATATCTTTAATTCTTCACAAGTATCAGATATCTCAATTACTAAACATCTTTAGTACATTATCTATGTACTTGAAGTTAGAATAGGTGAACAACATCCAATCTATTTCTATAAATCTAAATCCCAGAATTAAGGTTTTACCTTTTCCTATCCAATAAGAGTTGTTCTTGGGCAATTATGTTTTAAATAATTGAAAGTTAGAATTGTTGTTCTCTATGAGCAATATGACTCCATATACTCCCACTAAAGAGGACAACTATACTCCCACTAACCCTCTTATAGACATGATAAATTCATAATTATCTCTAATATAAACTCTTTGAATTCATCTGAAAGTGAATCTTTCAATGTCTCGTAGCCCTTTAACTATACATTAAATGTATCAATAAAGGCACTAGTTCTAATTAGATGTATTGTCATGAGATTTAAACTTTTCAAATTTCATCTTACTCCCATTACTTAACTTAAGAACCATTCTCCTATAAGTATACATTGAAACATTAGTTAACTCAAAATTTCAATACATTTTGTCTTCTATATGATTTTGACATGTCTCTAAAACTTTGTCACCGAATCCTCAATAGGGATTTTAGCAAAATAAAATAATAGACATACAATTTTCTATCTTACTGTTGTGAACAATGTTATGAATACCGTACCGGGCTCGGTACCGGATTAAGCTCTGAAACGGAACGGTACCGATACCGGTTGATACCAGGTACCGTTTCAGAAAATTTTTTAAATTTATAAAATAGTCCCTAAAATTTTTAAAAATTGCAAAATAGTCCATAACACACTCTTTTAATATTAATATTAGATTATGATTCTAGTTATGCCTTAACAATCTTCTCTCTTGTATTGGGCCATATGGGACGCTTTTAGGATGGGCTTAAATTTCATTTCGGTGATACTCATAAATGGAGGCTCTAACGACTCCAATTGTCTATCCTCTTCAATAATTGAGCACAAATGACTGCAACTAATCAGCTATTAACGATAAATAACCTACTTTTGATCCAAACGTCATTTTCCAATTATCGAACCATTACACACATTTGACCATCCATTTTCCGAGTCTAATACACTTCGTCATATGTAGTTTCCAATCCCATCAACAAAATCCAGCAATAAAAGATAAGCATCCCGACTGGCAGTCAACAATTTTTCAAAGACAACATAAAACTCATCTTTTTCGAGCTTGTGTCTCTGTCAATGGCCGCCTATTTCCACCACCACTCGCCTCCATATCTCCTATAACAAAACAACCCTCCAAGTTCAATTTTTACATACGACAAGGAGAAGACAAGGAGGAGGAGGAGGAGAAGAGAGACGCAGAGCAGAGACCACGACAAAGGAGAGGAGAGGAGGAGGAGGAGGAGGAGGAGCGGTGGCGACTGGTGACACGACGAGGCAGGCGGCGACAGGTGGCGAGTGAGAGAAGATGAAGAGAGATGAAATCTGAGAGGGAGAGTCGGCAGAGGTGAGTGAGAGAGTCGGGGGTTAGATTTTTTTTGGGTTAAAGTTTGAATTTTTGCAAAATGGTCCCTGGCCAATTCATCTTTTGCGGAATAGTTCGGAAAGTATCGAAATTTTTGGTACCAGCCGGTACCGACCGAAATTTTCCACTGGTATCTTTTTACCAGTATCGGTATCGATTTTCGGCCGGTATGTACGACCAGTACGGTACGATATTCAGAACGCTGGTTATGAACTCTTCTCAAACACATCCTATGTCTAAGAAATTGGGTTGACTAACTTAGTATCAACTATGTTAAACAAGGTAAATCTCACTCAGAACAAAATATAAATGTAAGAAAAATAAGTAATTAATTATATGCCATAATTATTAAATAAGATTAGGACTTTAATCATGCATTTGGTTACTCCCACTATTTTATTCAAAATAATAGCCCTTACTACTATTCGAAAAGATTACTCTAATCTTTCAAATGGGCTAGGATCCCATTCAGATATAGTTGAACTTGAGTTTGCTCAACAAACCAACTAGACTTAAATTAAGTAGATAACAACTTTATCAATCACATCTAATATGACTCTTAGATCCATTAGGTGATAACTCTTGCCAAAACATATCATATGTTGGTATTCCTAACCCTGTCTCTAATTTATGTGATCTTGAGTTTGCTCATCCAAATCACACAAATTTAGTTAAGTAAAACTCATTGTCATAAGACTAAACATATTCGGGTTAAAGTGGCCTTGAGTTTGCTCAACAAGCCTAAAATAAATAAAACTTTGGTTTATTCTTATAACAGTGAAAGGCAACAATCACGTTCTCAATTTATAATTAATATTTTAACGAGGGATTTTAACTCATTCGTCTCATCAAACACAAAATTGCATGTAAAATATCACACACATAAAACATAATTTAATACACATCCAATATATATATCATCCATATAAATAAAGTACGTATCTTATGCACTCATAATCATATTATATGTGTAAAACACCAAGCTTTGTTTGATTCTAGTTATTGATCTTCATAATCTAATAATGTCGGACCCCGAATAGGGAGCCCAACTGGTCCGGGTGGTGAGCCCTGACTGATGGCCCACTCCCGGGACCGCTGGTTGCTGGCTGGAATGTAA
>JANKOE010014693.1:0-10238 GCA_026284465.1 Erythroxylum citrifolium | reverse complement strand
GTCAATAGTCAATCAATACAAAAATTCAAACAAAACAAACAATAAAATGAGACCATCTCGGTCTACTCACAGTACACTCCAGAGTAGCATTAGCTTCCATGATCTGGAAACGTCTGGATGTGGATGTTCTATCCTATATCATCACTATGCAAAATACTTTTTGCACACACATTATTAATTGCACAACCACATAAACATTCAGTTTTTCACGCATGTATATTTGTAATGTATAATGCATGTTCAATGACAATTCTCGGGTATATTTTCTAAATTCACATCTTATGCTCATTCTCAATTCATGATTCATATTGTCTAATTGAACTTAGACTTACACTTCATTTACACATGATCACTCTAAATTATCCATTCAATCATTACCCTTTTACGTGTCTAGCTTATTCATAAGCTTACACCTCAAGAACACTTGGTCACTTTATATCATAGCTCAATTTCTCGTCATCTCTTTCCTAAACTTAAATGTCCTCATAATACCCCAATCTCATTCACAATTAATCACTTAATATATATTACTCAACTCCCTTGAACATAACTACAATCATATGAACATCTTCATTCCCATTATACTAATGCATTGATACTTTGATTTCATCCATTCGTTCACTACGTTTTAAGCTTCATTTTCAATTCAAACCTATCATACATTAGTCTCATAAACCAAGGATCATTCTAGGTTCACTTTAAGACCCATTTAAGCCTTAATTAGGGTCACTTGACACGTGAATGTCCGTTAAACAGACATCTATGTCAGTTAAATGGACCTTTACGCATCACTTATAGAACTTTGACCATTTGACAATCCAGACGTCAACATCTCTTTTCGTAGTCTTCATAGAAGTTGTAGACCTCGAAGTCCTCTTTAAGACCATACCTAAAGCATCCCAATCTGAGTTCTACATAAAAGTTTATGCCTCTTACACCAATGTAGGTTCAATTGCTTTTTATGATTTCCAGATTTCTAGCTCTTTACTTACAACATTCAATTTCTCATGCTTAGTCTATCATTTCTAGTTCAATGCTCATCATTTGTCCATTATCCTAACTCCATTTCAACTAAATATCATCCATAACCAAATTATAGCCCATGGTTGATCACAAACACTAATAACAGAACATACACATACATATGCATTCATCATCCATTTTCTGCGAATAATCAACTTTATTCCCACTTTCATTTCACTTCTAACTATCACTTTGATCCTTCACATTACAAGACATCACATTAATCCCTTTCTTTCGCTTTAGACTCATTTTACATCATCATAAAAACACCCAAATAGATTCGCATTAATTCTTTAAGAAAACAAAGTAAGAATCCATTATGTATCCAGTTTTTCTGCACTTTTTCCTACACCCAGTATTTAAATTCAATTCAAAATTAGAAACTATCAGTGACATAATTTGAATTCGATGTCTTCATGAAACATTTTCTCTAATTTAATCAAAATCAAAAATCATCTCAATTAAATAACTTTAGAAGAATTTATGGCTAAAACACAGAAGCACACTCATAGGTCATGTTGCTGCAATATTTTCCAGCTCCACTATCAATTTTGTTTCTAAATCTTACCCCAACACAACTCATACCAAGATCACCTTTTCCTCCACAACATTCCTCATTCTCAATCCCATTTCAAATCCAAAACATTCACAAATCAATCTATGATCTATATTCGATCATGAACCAAAAAGAAAACACATACATTTTCCCATTCATAATTGATTTTCTACACTCATCCTAAAACCATTATATGGATCATCCAACTTCCAAAACATCTCTATAACAAATCATGGGTTATTAATGATCATTCACATTTACAAAAACAAGACATTTACATAGATTTTTCACCATCCATGTCACACACATTCCGCTCACAAAATCAAGTCATTAATCCCACATTTATCATCATTCGAGTTTCATTTTAACAATACCCATAACATTTAAAGGATAACTTACTTGTTTTAGCTTCCAAATCTCCCTCAAGTCACCAAGAAACCCTAGCTCCTCCAAAATGCACGAAAATCAACTTTCAAGGTGAAATGAGTTGGGTCTTTTAGCAAAAATAAGGAGAAGACAATGAATATTGAGGAAGCAAGGTGAAAGAGTTGAACTAAAGTCAACATGATGAGTGTAGGAGTGAATGTCGTGGGTGAAGGAAAGGAATGGAGAAGATGAAGAAATTAAGAAATTGAGCAAAATGGAGTGTCATTTTTGGCAATGAAAGACCAAGTGGTGCGATCTTTCACTTAGTAAAAATGTGACTTAACTAGTGGTGTGGCAAGTGACAAGTCATTGTCCCTTTTTGATCTTTTAATAAGTTAGTCCATTTGCCTCCAATTTTCAACCCAATTTTCTCCAATTTTCAATGATACTTGCCATTAAATCCAAATGTCAAATATGAAAATTTCCATTGCCATTCGACTCTTATTTCTATTACTATTCATCAATTGTTATGCCACTTGGCATTTTCTCTAGTCCAAAAATACCCTTAATTTCCAGAAATTCCCAAATTTTCACCAAAAATTCTAATTCACTACTTATACATTCCCACTCAATTTTTAAGACACAAAACTATAATTTGCATCATATTCACATTAAACTAACCATTTATACCCGAAAAATGTCAATTGAGCGCATGAACAATCATTTTAATGTGTGTAATAATCAAATTCACATGTGTGTTTATTGACATTATGCATGAGCATGAATTGCATTTTTCTCAATGTCTCTTTGATCTCATATATACCAAATTTTTGGGTTCTAACCCTTAGTATGGGAACGAGACGTTACAAATCTAGAGAGCCAAGAAAATTTGATTTTAGACAACAACACCATCACTACCTCAATCACCATGAGGGGTTTTATACTCTAACCCTTATCTCTTATTTTTCATGTTTTTCTTCTTACTGTGTTTTATTTACCCACTTTTATTTTTTGTTGTTCCTAACATTGAGGAAAATGTGTTTTCCAAGTATAGGGAGGGTTGTGTGCATTGTATGTTTTTATTTTGGGTGTTAATTTTTCATATTATATGTTAGTTTTGTTAGGTTTGAAAGATGTGACTGGTGTGAATGTGTCAATGGCTAAGACTTAATAGAATCGGTTTAGCTTTGAACGTAGTCTTTTAGAATGCTAAGATTTATTATCTTGTTAAATTAATGTCCTAGGTTTCTTTGGTTAAACATGCATGTTAATTAGGAAATGATGTTAGTTTGTTCACCCTGAGAATTTGACACATTCATTTATAATTTAGGTCAATCAAATAACTAGCATTACTAGTATCTTTTCATGAGAATGATTAGCTAAAGAAATGAGGTAGGCAAGAAAATATATTTTTAAAAAAGTGTTCTTTTTATTTAATAAATAACTATTCTATTGGCCCCTTTTGAAACAAATCGGTTTATGAATAGAGCTAGTAGCTAGTTAAGAATGTGATATAGCAAAGTAACCGGGGGACATTCATCACACATGTTTGCCTTCATGTCAAAAGGCTATAATGACATTCATACTAAGCTGCTTAGTAAAAACATGACCTAGTTGAGTAATCAAGGGGCATTCGTCACAAATGTTTGCCTTCGTGTCAAAAGGCTAGGTTCATGTTAATGAAAATTAATAAAAATAGTGTGTAGTTTAATAAATCCTACCTAACTTTGTGAATACCATGACTTCTCATGAAAAGCTACTTAAAGATAGTTACAATTTTAATTTACTAACTAATTATCAATGTGTGTGTGTGAGTGGTAGGAGTGAAAGAATTTGACATTAAGTCTTGACTAGTATGTATATTTAGTCCGAAGTTCTTAAACACAAATTTCATAAGTTAATAGTAAGTTAGAACAACTTGAAGGATTTTGTATGCAGTTAAATTTATTTCGTGAAGTTCAATGCCATTGTACCATTATTATATATATATGTTGTTGCTTGAAGTGTTTGTGTTTTGTTTCTTTTATTCTTTTTCTTTAGTACAAGCAAAATTTCAAGTGTGGAGATATAATAGTTGTAGGTTGCATGATGTTTTAATAGGCATTTTAGTATGTTTTTAGTTGTTAATTAATTGATTTATGCACGTTTAGGTTTAAAATTGTGTTAGTTAGTTAGATATTTGTGTTTTGAGTGCTATGTGGGTTAAAGTATGCTATTGAGCTTTAATTTTGTATCTTTAAGGTGCTTTGATGTGTTTGTTATGTTTGAGATCAGATATCGAAGAACGGAGAAGATTTGGAGGAAGCTCAGTTGACGCGCACATGGAAGGAGACTAACCTTGATATAATTCGACAGCTTTTAAACAAATTAGATGCGCAAGGTTTTTGATACTTTTCTAGACCTCAAGGATCGTTATTGCGCAAGCAACCTAGACAAAACAATAAACCAAAAATTGAACCAAAATAGTACACCACAATTGAGATTAATTGTGGAACAACAAGAACATGAAGAAAACTCCTCACAAAGCTCTCAAATTATCAAACTATGTTCCTTAAAATAATGTCAAGGCAATTATTTATAGTTGCCAAAATAACTCAAAATTGGGCCAACATCCCTGGCCTAAATAGGTAAAATAATAATGTCTGAATCATCCTAAAAATAATAGAAAAAGAGCTAAGGCAGTATGCCTAGTCTAGGGTGCGCCTACCTTGCTTGTGCGCCTGGTAAGCTGGGCTGCTGGGGTGCCGTCGTAAGCGCCTGGCGTCTAGCCTGCTGGGCACCGACGTGTGTGCCTGGGCTTGCTGGGCACTAGTGTACGCGCTTAGTGTGTGCACCCGTCAAGGGCTATTCGGGCCCAGAACTTAGCTCAAACTGACAAACTGAAGTTGTGGGTGAGAATCTTGATTCTCCCAGAGTCCTTCATCGACCACACGAGTCAGGAATGAATTTAACATGGCCTTGAATCTTTTAAGCCTAGTTCGACTTGCGAGGCTAGGAGATAATATCAAGTCTCAATTAGCGCCGCATTGATCTTGGTATTTATCGATATATCCGTCACGTGTAGCCTTGCTCACATCAACCCCTCCTTCACCCTCGAATCTACATCCATATCAAACGGAGACAAGTCAACAACCTTCAAAGTAGCAGACACGTTGTGCTCATTGGGCAAGTCAATTTTATAGGCGTTATTATTGATCCTTTCTAAGAATTGAAAAGGACCATCTCCTCGCGGATCAAGCTTGGACTGCCTATGGATCGGAAACCTCTCTTTATGAAGATGAAGCCAAACCCAATCGTCAGGTTTGAAGATCACCTCTTTGTGTCCTCTGTTGGCTTAGCGTGCATAAACCTCATTCTTGCGCTCCATATGTTTCGTAGCCTTCTCGTTCAACTCCTAAACCAACTCGATTTTCCTATCTTCATCTAGGCTAGTTAACTCAGGCAAAGGTAAAGGCACATGTCTAATACAGTTGAAGGGTTAAAGCCGTAAACAATTTCAAAAGGAGAATAACTGATAGTAGAATGCACACTAAGATTATAAGCGAACTCAATAAATGACAAGCAGTCAGACCACGTCTTCAAATTTTTTCCTATCACAGCACGCAACAAAGTTCCTAACGTTTGATTCACAACTTCTATTTTCCCCTCGGTTTATGGGTGACAAGTAGTAGAAAGCAACAACTTCGTACCTAATTTCCAACACAATACATGTCAAAAATGACTCAAAAACTTGGTGTCCCTATCCGAAACTATTGACCTAGGAATACCATGTAATCTCATAACAACTTTAAAGAACAAATCAGCAACATGCATAGCATCATCAATTTTTTTGCAAGCAATAAAGTGAGCCATCTTACTAAATCTATCCACAACAAAAAAAATGCTATCTATACCCCTTTTTGTTTTCGACAACCCTACAACAAAGTCCATAGAAATATCCATCCAAAGGTGACTAGGTACGGGTAAGGGCGTGTATAGGCCGTGAGGTTTGGTGGTCAATTTAGCTTGCTTACAAGAAATGCAACGATCACAAATACATTCTACATCCTTTCGCATTCTCGGCCAGTAAAGGTGCTCATGCAATATGTCCAAGGTCTTAGCAACACCAAAGTGCCCTATAAGTCCTCCACCGTGGGCTTCAAGCACAAATAATTCACGCAATGAACAATTAGGCACGCATAAACAATTCTTGCGATAGAAATAACCATCATGCCTAAAGTATTTCTCAAAAGCACCATGTTCCCAAACGGCATAGACACTGACAAAGTCCACATCATTGGCATACAACTCCGTAAGATGCTCAAATTGTAAAAGTTTTGAAGTAAGAGTTGAGATTACGGAATTCCTTCACGATAAAGCATCGGCGACCATATTCTCCTTACCTTGCATGCAGTGTAGCATGTATGGAAAGCTTTCCAGGAACCCCACCCAAGCTCAATGTCACTTGCTTAATTTACTTTGTCATTTCAAGTGCTTAAGAGTCTAATGATCGATTTTGATGACAAATTCCTTTGGGTGCAAATAATGCTTCCACGTTTCCAAAGCTCGCACCACTGTATAAAGTTCTTTGTCATACATCAGATAATTGAGTTGTGCTCCACCCAATTTCTCACTGAAGTACACAATAGGCCTGTTTTCGTTCATTAAGACAGCACCTATACCAATCCCGGAGGCATCACATTATACTTCAAAAGCTTTATCAAAATTAGGCAAACACAACACAGGTGCGGTACATAACTTTTGTTTCAACAAGTTAAATGCATGCTCTTGATTTTTTCCCTAACTAAAACCCTTCTCCTTTTTGACAGCTTCGGTTAAAGGAGCAACAATGGTGGAGAAGTCTTTCATAAACTACCGGTAAAAGCTAGCTAAGCCAGGAAGGCTCCTCACATCCGAAACACTCTTTGGTGTTGGTCAATCTCGAATGGCCTTCACCTTCTCCTCATCTACCTCAATCCCCTTCGAGCTCACAAAAAACCCCATGAATATCAATTTATCAATGCAAAAAGTACAATTCTTAAGGTTTGTAAACAAATTCTCACATCTCAAATTATCAAGCACATAATGCACATGCTCTATATGATCACTCAAAGTAGTGTTATACATAAGTATATCATCAAAGTACACAATAACAAATTTACCCAAGTAATCATGCAAGACATGTTTCATTAATCTCATAAAGGTACTCGGTGTATTAGATAAAGTAAATGGCATAACTAACCACTCATACAAATTGTATTGAGTCTTAAACACAGTTTTCCATTCATCCTTAGGTTTCATGCAAATTTGATGATAACCACTTTTCAAATCAATATTTGTATAAACACATGCACCATGCAACTCATCCAACATATCATCAAGTCGAGGAATATGATGTCGATACTTTATTGTGATCCTATTGATAGCTCGACAGTTTACAAACATGTTCCAAGATCCATCCTTCTTTGGCACTAGTAGAACCGGAACAATACAAAGACTAAGACTTTTATGCACGTGCCCCTTTGTAAGCAATTCGTCTACTTGTCGTTAAAGCTCCTTCATTTCTTCTAGATTACTCCTATAGTTCTGGCCTATTCAGAATTTGTGCTCCTAGGACAAAGTCGATTTGATGATCTATGCCTCGTAAAGAGGGCAGCCCTTTCGGCATCTCCTTTGTGAAAACATTCTTGTATTCCTACAAGAGAGACTTAAAAACACTTGGCAAAGATTCATCAATAAGGTTAGTATCCGAAAGAAAACAACCACTATGTCTAATCACAATCAATGCGATCTTTGCTCCATATGCTCTCCTTAAGTCCTTTTCACACACTTACAAGCTCACCTTCTTTTCTCTAGATTCTCTCTTTTTTTCCCTCCTTACATTTTTCTCTTCTACACATCTCTCATTCTTTCTCTCACCAATGAGTCATTACCTTTTTCTTTTTAGCTTCATGCCCCTATTTATTTTTTTGTTCCTCACTACCCGAACCCAATCATCCTTTCAAGGCTTGAACTTGATCCAAGTAAATTTCTTGTGGAGACATTGGTTTAAGAATGAAATTCTACCCCTTGAACTTGAACGAGTACTTGTTGGTGTACCCATCATGGTTAGCTCGATGATCAAATTGCCACGTTCTTCCAAGTAGAACGTGATCAACTTGCATTGGTACCACTTCACAAAGAACCTCATCCTCATGCTTTCCAATGGAGAATGATAGTAGCACTTGTTTCGTCACGCTAACTTTCCCACTGTCGTTGAACCACTGCAAGTGATACAGTTCCAGATCCTTTAGAACCATTAACCATAATTTTCTAACCATATCCAAACTAGCAACATTGGTGCAACTCCCTCCATCAATGATGAAGCTATGAACTTTTCCATTAACCAAATATTATGTATGGAATAAGTTCTCTCATTGGTCTAACATTTTCGTCCTATGCTGAACACTAAGCACCCTCTTACCCACGAGAGTTTCATCTTTAACAGCCCATTCCACACAAGTTTCATCTTTCTCTCCCTCCAAGACGCCATCCTCAAAACATTCTTCATCATCCTCGAATTCAATTAACCCATCATGCCTTAAAACCATGGCCCTCTTATTCGGACATTGGGAGGTAATGTGACCAGTTCTAAGGCATCGAAAGCATTTAATTGAAGAATGTTTGCTAGAAGAAGCTTGAGTGTTAGGAGTATTAGATGTACCTTTGGTTTCTGGAGGAGTTTGGTTTGGCCTCTTGGATTTTCTTTTTTTCTTAGCCAATTTGAGTTTTAATTTGAAGTAGAACTTATCCCACTCTTTGCTATCCCACGAGACTTAAGTTTCCTTTCAACCTTCATTTCCATGTTCACCATCTCCTTAACGTTAGTGTAGTTATGCAAATCAACCACATTGGCTATTTCTCGGTTCAAACCACTCAAGAATCAAGCCATTGTGGCCTCGGGGTCCTACTCATAATTAGCCCTTATCATTGTGATCTCCATCTCCTTATGATACTCCTCCATATTCTAATTCCCTTGTGTTAGTCGTTGGAGACATTGATGCATCTCTCGATAGTAATAAGATGGAACATACCGCTTCTTCATTATCACTTTCATTTTAGCCTAAGTACTGATGGGTTCCTCTCTATTTTTTCTCCTAAAAATCACCAATTGATCCCACCAAATTAGTGCATATTTGAAAAATTCAACGGCTGCGAGTTTTACCTTCTTTTCCCCAAAAACGTTGTGGCATTTAAAAATAATGTCCACCTTTCATTCCCATTTAAGGTAGCGCTCTGGATCATTCTTTCCTTTGAATGGTGGAATTTACATCTTAATAGACCTAATATCACTATTTCGTCTATCCCCAAAATCAACTCATTGAACTCGTCCTCATGGTCTTACATAATCTCCTTTGTCATTAGATCCGTAGACCTCTAACACAATCGAAGCTTGCCTCTCCATTTCTCCCTCGTCATTTTTGACTCCTAGTATGCCCTACACCTTAAGTCAACATTCTCTTGGGCTTGCCTCTCCATTTGCCTCTAATTCCAGCAAGAGTAATGTTTAAGCTCTCACTCAGCTGCTAGATTGCCTCCAAGGTGGTGGCTTGCACCCTACCCGATTGTTGGCGTCTCATGCTATCGTTAGACATATCTCCAATGAAAATTGTTTCTGCAAAGAAAAGTCAGTAGCAAAATAACCTTATAAAAGCACTCCCACATATTTTTCACTCAAATTTAGAATACTACCCTCGTGTGTCTTGGCACCTCTAATGATCTCATCCTCTTGCCTTTTTCCTCTCGAATCCTCATCGTTTAAGTTGTGCTTCGGAAAATCTAACTCCTTCCGATCAAGAAATCCAACAATGGCACAAAGTTTTGGAACTCTTTTCAAGGTAATGTCTTGCAAGATAGGTCTAAGATTTGCCCAAGTCAATTTCCAATCCTTACGAAAGACTTTCAAAAATAGTGCAATTTTTGAACTCGACAGTAACACTTTCGGTTTTGCAATTCTTTTTTTAAATTTCGTACTTTGTTTTTAGGCTTGCGGACTGACGAATTGAAGGTGAAAGTGGCTGCCTCATTCATTTGCTAGAGTAGAATGGAATCTCCCTTAAAAACCTAATGCTCTAATACCAAAGATGATGCGCACACAGAAGGAGATTAATCTTGATATAATTCGGCAACCTTTAAACAAATTAAATATGCAAGGTTTTCGATACTTTTGTAGTCCTCAAGGATTGTTATTGTCCAAGTGATTGAACCAAATTTATACTATAAATTAGCCCTATTTTCTTAAGTAATTATGCACTTGTTGACTCCTGGTTTATGA
>JANKOE010014682.1:0-10240 GCA_026284465.1 Erythroxylum citrifolium | reverse complement strand
CTTTTTCTGGTTTTCTTAATATGGTTGTGGTTTTTTTATTTTTTAAAACATGGCAACACAACAATAAGAACCAAACATGTTTTAACTTAAAGTTTTATTTTTAATAAAAACCACAACTAAAAACAGGAAAAAAAAAATGAAAACAAACACCCAATAGATGTAATGACCGAAATTTACTAGTAATCCTCCTAGCGGTACAATACTATTACTCATTTTCAGGCATCACGTCCCATCTTTTTTTCCGAGTCTTGGTAAATTGGAGCAACCTTGCCAAGTTCTCTGGTAACGGAGCAGGTTCTAGTTCCACTAGATCCGCTTCATCGTCGTCACTACTAATCCATCCATAGCAACGGTTTCGCCTTTGGCTTGAAACACCAGCTTCTTGTTTTATGGGGAGGATAACATCCGAAGGCTTGTTGCTCCGAGGCTTCTCAACACCATTAATGTCACCATCCTCTGATCCCTGTTTCTTCCTGGAATCCTGGTCCCAATTGACACCGTTCCAGTTGTAAACTACTGCTTCATCAGGTTGTCCAGCTGGTGGTAGGAGGGCTTCAAAATCTGCTATCAGAGACTGCAGAAATTTAAAGATGGAATATCCAACACTTCCCTCATTTTTGTAGGAATTGCCAGAAGGAAGTTTGGTACACTATAAATGGACTTAAAACAAGAACACTGATACACACGCAAAATCCACTTGTCACAAGGGAAAGATTTGAAATAAGATTTTAAGAACATTACCCGATTCGCTAGTCACCAATGGCCAGTCCTGAGACTCATTAGCCTGCCATGCAATGATCAACGCGCTTTCTTATCAGTTGGCGTTGCGCAGTTAGAGCTTCACTAGGCATTGATGCGAGAGCCGCAGAGGCCTCAACGTTAGATATGACTAAGGTTCATGTAATCTCAATAAAGTAAAATAAATATGAGGGGCTTTAACAGTGAATACAAAGCAGTGATAGTAGCAGCCAACAACTACATATAGGGAAGTCTTTGTTGCTGTAGGTGAATACATCCCATGACGCACGAGTAGAAACAGAAATATTGTTTGTAAGTTTTGAGTATGCTTTACAATGAGAAAGTTTGTGCTCTGTGCTTTTTAGATTTGGAGCATATAGAACATATCCCTTCTATTTATTAAAAAGAAAAAAAGAAAACCTCAATGCGTTACAATGCTATGGAACTTTTTTTGTTTAGTTAATAGCTTAGAGGATTTAACATGTGGATGGAAGGTAGAAACTGTATGACTACTTATTCCAATATGACAGCATTCATCAAATTGTCCAAGTGAAGGTGTTGAATTATTGCATCAAATGATAGTGAAGATGCAAATGGGATGCACCAACGGTGAGTAAAAAATTAATAACTACTACTTCATTTCTGTTTTCTACAGTACCTTGGTTTAGCATCCTATTGGCAATATTACAAACCAAAGTTTCTCCACACGTCTTCTAACAAGGTTATGATCTTGTGTAATCAATATATCAACTTTATTCGACACAGTTTTCAGAAACAGATTTATTGTCTTGACTTGGCAACATATGTCCTCTCTTTAATTGATAAGAGAGTTCTACACTGGAGGCTATTAGAGGAAGAAGCAATTCGCTCCTGCATCAAGTGATTCCATTTTTGGCTATAACTATTATTAGATTAGATGTTCACTAAAGAAGCCGGCATTAATTTATGATCAATTGTAAAGAGGAAGTAAATCTCGTTTATGCATACAAGCCACGCTTCATTGTCTTAATTTCTGAACCTATAACTAGATGTTATTTCCTATACTCAAAAGGTATCCAAGATCGACAAATTTTAAAGCAGAATGTAACCCATCACTAGAGGTTATTGCCTATACTCAAAAGGTATCAAGATCGACAAATTTTAAAGCAGAATGTAAAGATCTTTTGAAGGTCCAGTCCTATTTTAGAGCAAAAGTGAGCTTTGGCGTTTTCAGATACTTTCATGGATCATAAGAATGACGAATAAGGGAAGTCCAGATGGAAAACCATTGAACTGAAGCTAGTTCTAAGAGACACAGCCATGTAGAATTAAACACGTCTGTTTCCTTGTTGTACACGGTCGTGTGTGCAGACCGGGTAGATCACTATAAACACGTAGGGGGAATGACAAGAGTTGAAGAAATACACGACCGTATTGAGTCAAACACACCCATATCCCTAGCTTACACAATTGTGTGAGTAGACCGTGTGACTGACTAGAACTGTGTACATCATTGAATGTTGGAAGAATAATAGACATGGTCATTGTACAAGATCATGTAAGTGACTATATCTGGGAAAAAAAACCTATTTTTTGCATATAAATGGAGAAAACATATGGGTTATCTAGTTTAGAGCAACAACAACAAAAAAACCATAAAGGGAAAGAGTCAAGAATGAGCATGCAGAGAAGACTTTCATATTCCATAATTAGTATTTTTTAGCTTTATCTTAGAATTTATTGCTTTGGGATTAGCTTGGGAGTGATGTTGATTTGAGTTTTCAACTTGTACTTAATACTGAAACTTAGTAAAGATTACTTGTTGCTGAATTGTGGGATGGTTTCAAGCGAAGGTCAGTAAGTCAGAACTTGAACTCTTATAAGTTCCTACTTGATACAGTAAATTTGCTTATCAGTTTGGCCGTAATTTTTCATGTATATCTGATGTTCGATTTACTTTACTGCCATAGATATTGCTTGGATTGTTTAACTATTGTGCTTGGGTTAGTTGAAATTGGTTGATTATTCTTGATTGATCATGTGGTGGTTGTGATTGTTGCCTAACAAGATTGACGATTTTATGAACATTTGCGAAGAAAAACAAACGAGGGCCCGATAGTTGTAAGGAAATTAAGCAATAGCATTTATAGAACACAAATATCTTCCGATCAAAACAAAATCTTTACCTTCTCCTCTGTTTCTTTCTCAAGTTTCTCAATAATGGCATCAAGCAGGATCCTATAACACCCCTCTTCGATGAACGGCCATCCTACTCCTCCCTGACCATAAACCTAAAACAAAACAAGACCCACATCATCTGACCTCTATTAAGCCATACGTCCAAATCATTCCCACACATTTTTGCTATCAAGGACAACGAGAAAAGCTCACATCCAAAAGCTCATTGATGGTTGAAACAACCAGCTTTTCGGGGAAGCCATAGCAACGCATTGCATCAAGGGCTGCATCAATACGCCTCTCACCGGCCTGAAAGTAGTGGACAAAAGCAAATCAGAGAAGCGAAGCTAGGTGAGCTGTCGAAATAATGGAAAAGGTAAAGAAAAAGAGAGTGAGTACCTTTCTAGGGCGTCTTCTGGAAGCCATTAGTTTGTTGAAACAGTAGTGAAGTGGTTATAAAATGAAAGAAAAGAAAAATATTACCTGCTAGAATTCATGCACACATTGTCCTGTCCCGGCTCGCATGCCTCAGGTGGTGAAACTGACGGTGTGCTTGTTTGAAGGGTACTCTGAAAAAAAGGTACGGGTATGTAATAAAAATTGATGTTTGGTATAAATCTATCGTTAAGACTTAAGGATATATTTGAAAGTTTAGGATGTAATGAAATGGAATGGTAATTAATGGAATGTAATAGAATGGAGTGGAATGAAATGAAATGGACAAATAACATATATTGGCCCCTGTGTTATGCCTGAGTATTCAGATTAGCCCCTATTTTATTAATTCAATCAATCTAGCCCCTGTGTTTTGTGATTTGATTCAAAGTACCCATTTGACATTTTTGGGACTAACTTACCCCTGTATCATACGGTTCTTTTTGGATTATTACGGTAAGCTGATTTATTATTACCGTATACAACTTAAAGCTTAAAAACAAAAACCTACTTTTAAACATCTGATGTCCGACGACTAATCTCGCCGGCGACGCGTATCTGACGTCCCTTCTTTACAGCCTCAGCAAAGACAGTATAAGGTAACTTTGAGTGAAACAACTGGCGACGTGTTGTGAGTGAAACCACTGTCGTATCTCTGACGTCCCACATCTCGCCGGCGACGCGTTGAACGCCAAAGACCCTAAAATCCCGCTGAACCCACGGTAAACCCATGGGAAAATAACAAGAAATTAAGCATTGAGTGAAGCTTGGTGGTGAGTGAAACCGAATATTGATAGAAATTCATCAATCTCGTCAGCGCTATTGGATTTGAGAAGGTAAGCTTCACTCATCTTCAAGATTTACCTTACCTTTTCGAAATGAAGACTGCCATAGCTATATCTACTAGCCATGAGAGGAAGCCATATAGGTTTTCTCGATAGTCTTGTTCTTCGATGATAGAAAACTAAGACTGTTAAGTCAATGGTAGAGTAACTGTTGTTGTTGCCCAAATTTTGAGACGTGCAGGACTTGTTGTGGCGATTCAGGGGAGAAGAACTTGGAAAAAGAAAATGTATCGTGTGCCTCTGTATAAACCAGTTTCTTTTTGAAAGGTAAAAGTGATAACCCACTTACTAATCACAGGTTTTGAGGTGGTTAGGACAGAAAATTCGTATCTTAATTAGCATGCAAGTGGCAAAGAGGAGTTTGGTTGGTCCCCACTACAGACAGATTGGCTCATGGGACAACTCCATTATTCAATGCTTAGACATAAATACCATTGTGGGCATTTATATATATATATAGTCTGCGTAGGATATGATCATCCAGTTCAAAAAATGCCATTATGTGGACCCAAAGGCTTGAAATTGCTTCCATATAGGATATGATCATCCAGTTCAAGAAAAGTGAACTTTCTGTTTATTTTGTGACCTAGGTTGTACTGTTTCTTGAATTGAAATTGTTTCTTTTTTCTTCATATATGTCTGTGTTGAGACATCAAGTACATGCTTATTTGCTTAGGCCAACACATAAATGCACATAAATGAAGTAGACACATAAATGTAGGTTAATTGTGTAGGTTAATTGTGTAGAGATAAAGTCATGCTAAATTATTTAATCTAAGATTGTATTTCAAGTTCGCCAATTAAATTATGCATTCCAATTTCTTATTACTTCAAATACTTTGAAAATCTTCTCCTGAATTTTCTATTTCAATAAAAAAAATTTAAAGAAGATGAAGTATAAATTAAGTTGTTAAGTAAATATAAATTAAGTTGTAAATTAACCCATACTAAATCATCACTTCACTGTCTTTTTTAAAAACTTAATGAATAGGTTAAGTATCTGTTTTAAATACTCAATATAAACTTGCTGAAACTCAGTTATATTTGTTTTTATAAATGTAACTCAGTTATATTGGGTATGGACTGAGTTATATTTGTCTAATCCACCGTTTTGAAAGGTTGGCATTTAAAGCATAGAGTAAAATCTTCCTAAGGAAACCATTTCATGAACATTGCACCGTTGGAGTTGTTTTGAATGTCTAAATCCCCAGATGGTAGGCCATCTGATTATTATTAACCCAAACTACATGCAAAGTTTAATTGAAAGGAAATGGTGATTTGTTTGATCCTTTTGACTCATTGTTTCAGTTGATTGAGTATTTGAGTTGAGTTGCTTAGAGACCTGGAAATTGTGTTACTGCTAGCAAACTTGCATCTGGGACAGAATAGTCTCTGCATTTGTCACTATAGGCCCAGAATAGTCTCAGCATTATACACATGAATGATTAACAAATTCAGTTCCTGCTCGATTTGCTGAAGTCGTTAATCAAACTTTGAATTGATATGTGCATTGTGGCAGATTAAAGTATAAGAAATTTTTCAGCAAAAGTAGATGCATATTTCTTCTAACTGCATTTTATAAACGTATTGAATAACTCTACAACTGTATATAATATTAGTATTAATAAAAATTACTATTAAATAACTGAAATTGCAGAACTTTTGTCGAATATTTTGATTGAAAGAAGATTTTCTTTAACTGAGAATGCATCGCATTCCTGTTCTGTTTCAACAGCCAAGGAAAGCTTAATTGCCTCTCCTTTGAACGACCAAAGTAGAAGCAAAAGGGAAGCAGTAACTTTAGCTTGTATGGCAACTGGAAAGAGTTGCTTAGAATCAGGAATCCTATTGTCACTGATTCATCTAAAATCTGAAATTCTCTTGCAAGATTCACACTAGCATTTATGTGTTGGCCTAAGCAAATCATATGTTAAATGTGTATATGAATTTCTAGTTTTTGCCAATATGTGCATTTATGTGTTGCCATATATGTCTACTTTTTGCCAATATGTTGACACAAAGCAAGGAATATCTTGATGTAAGTAGGAGATATGCCTTTGTTTATGTAGTTTAATTGGCATGTGGTCCCAAAAATAGTGCATTGTTAACGTAAATATTAATGTGTTTTTGTAGGATGAATCAAAAGCCACAATATATACTGGAGATACATTATGGTGGTACGTATGAGATAAAAGGCAGATGCAAGGAGTATATCGGTGGTGACACATGTTACATGGAGCTACACAATGTAGACATGTTGGGTTACTACAGGTTCATGAGGGAAGTAAAGAAGTTTGGCTTTACAAATGTTGCAGGATTGCATTTTCTGCATCCTGAAAAAAGCCTTGCTGATGGTCAAAGATTGTTATGGGACAATGACAGCTTTCTGGACATGTGTAGGCTATTAAGGAAGTACAAGCTTCTGTCTGTTTATGTGGAGCACATAATGGATTCCCATGAAGTTATTGAACAGTTGGATGGACCTGAGAGTAATGATGCAGAAGACATTGATAGTAGAGCAAGTGTTGGGGTAGCTGCGACTCCCACTTGTAATGCTAGAGCAGTGGATGCATGTTTAGGAATTAGAAATGTGTAAGTAAACATTTGTGCTTTGCAGATTCTGTTTTAGCATGTTGAACTTCTCATTTTAAACTTAGACAGATTGGCAAATATTCACGAATAGTGGTGTGTGACTGAGTTGAGGTGAACTAGATTTGTAATGAATGCTGAAAATTGAACATGCCATGCCCTGAAGGTTGTTATTCTTTAGCCGCACTTTATCCAGAATGTTATTGGATGGTAATGCCAAAAATCTGCCACTGTTTTTTTTTTATGGTAATTGAGTCTTGAAACTTCACATTTGTCGCACTTCACCTAAAAGGTTGCTTTTCAACTGGGGCCTTAGCTTTATCAATATACGCATAGGGGCATAAAGCACTTTTTCAGTGAAGAAGACTTGGTGAATTGATGTCGATAATTGCTTCAAAGAATTGATTGTTATTTCTATTCTCTACTTCCTTTCACCAATTATCTGTACTTCTTTCTATTCTCTACTTCCTTACATGTGGCTTCGGTGTCATAATCCTGAGGAGAATATTTTGCATGCATTGCAGGAATGTGCCCTATTTGCTCACAGCAAATACACAGGTAGAAGTTGTCCTGCCCGTTGCCAATCCACACTGCAATTGTAATATATCTTATATAAACAGAAGTTGTCCTCCACGTTTTTGTTTGTAATATATTTTTTGTTTGGCAACACAGAATCTGCAAAAGTCTTTTGTAATATATCTTTTGTAAACAAGTGTTAGATGGAGTAGTTAAATTCCAAGTATATTTTGTCATATGTTTGTTGGTTTTTTTTTGCTAAGACACTGAAATTGTAAGACCTTGTAAAGTTTTAGGATTTGTATTATTGCATAAGTTGTGGTTCTTCGTTGCTCTCTTGCTATGATATTGATAGAATTCAAAGTTTGAGTTCTTGGGAATATGAGAGGAATTATGATTAAAAATAATTCTTAATGATATGAACATTATTAGTAAGCTTAGAATGTAACTGTGTTATTGTCTTTGGCGGAACACAAGCCCCTTCTATAGAAAAGTGGAGAAAATTCTAAACCTAATCACACCTCATAGTCACGTGGGAATTCCCATACAACCTAAAACTTTGTTTTCATGTGGCAATTCCCATAAAACATTGTTATGGCAAACATTTAAGCTTGCAAGGGTAGAGAAATAACCTTCAAATAATTAAAGTACAGACCAAAGAGCCTGAACCATACGTGGAAGATTATGTTTTTCAACTTTTAAGATAAGCTAATGCAGACCAAAGATAAGCTAATGAAGATTATGTTTTTCAACTTTAAAGTACAGACCAAAGAGCCTGAACCATACGTGTAAGATGGAATCAATTTCTGCAATTGAATATGCAGTTATTGCACCATTTGACTATCACCTTCTTCAAGTTTTGGTTTGCTGTTTCTCGGGCAGTAGCAACCCTGCTTTAAACATTTAAACATACATTCAAATACAACATCTAAGCATTCATATAATTAATTACATAATAGATTCAACATACATTCATAGAATTAATTACATAATAGGTTCAACATATAAAGGAAAAAAACACCATTGCATTAATGGAACTAACGACATAGTTGTTGAACCTACATTAAGGCCTTAGAATTTATTTACAATGTCCTGAATAACCATCCCCAGAATGACTCCAATGGGTATGAGTAAAAATGTGTAACTCCATGCCATGTGTGTCTGCAAAGTTTGAATATCATTTCGTGCATTGCTATGTGCGACTTGTTCATTTGTATTGGTATGTGCGACTTGTTCATTTGGTGGAACTGTGAATGGAGTCGGCATGGAGGATGGTGCATTGCTGGTAGTTGCAATGTCTTCAATGCGACGAGTTGGCATCAATGGATCCAAGCCATAAGCACTTTGTGCTTCTTCCAATGTCCGATACCCCTTGAATCGAGCATTCGGAAACCCCTCAGTCGCCAATTTCACATCAGCCCAATTGGTAAAAATACCAACTTGGCGTCCAGCAAAGACCACATAGAAGTTGTATTTGCCCATCGGTAGGTACCTGAAAACGATTCAGATATAAGGTGGACAATTGAAACAGCATGTATATCTGAAACTGATTCATATATATCTGAAAATGATCCCACAAACAGCATGTATGTAATTTGCACAATGACAAACAGCATGCATGTAATTTGCACAATTGAAACAGCATGTTATTTGCACAATTGCACAATTAAAAGAGCAGCAAACTATGATCATATTACCAATTAGGTGTGGAATTTGCACATTTGAAACAGCATGTATGTAAGTCAATAGATTCATCTCATTCACATAATATTTTAAATGCATTCAAGTTGTTTAATTAAAGTTTCAAGCAATAATAATTAAGGGCAGTAATCACAATGACAAATAGCATGTATGTAATTTGCACAATGACAAACAGCATGAAAACGAATCGAGTTTCAATTGAAGAAGTTGCCTACTAATTATAGTTTTTAACTAGAATGCTTGTTGATGTAGCTAAGACTCTCTTTTCATGTTTGACTTTATTCAATATGAGATGGAGGACTTCCAACACGCGGCAATGAACTTAAGCATGAAAGACCTTACAACCCACCCCAAGCTAAACTTGTTCCTTAAGTTCAAAGCTTTCTTTTTAGCTTCTCATCAAAGACAAGTAATTAGTAACGAATATAAGGGTCAAAGCTAAGTGTTCTGCTGCCTCTACGGTTGTCTGGTTTGCAATTCTGGATGAGAAACAAACTTCTAATTCCATGATTCATGATTGTTTCTTCCACATACAGCTTCAGGAAATCACTTTTCCGCCCTTTCCTACTATACTGTACTTAGATGAAACAAGAATTTGTATGTTATATACACTAGTGGTATTGTTAGTCAACTTCTTGCAATTGAAACACATTAGATGACAATTGATGGAAGCTTCATACAGACAACAAAATTTTTTTATTATTTATTCAGTTGGTTTATAAAAATAATGAAAAAGAATTCCGAATTAGTCTAATCCCAAGAACCTAATGAAGCCACCAGCTTCATGGTCTTATCTATTTTAAGCTTAGTCAATTAATTGCGAAAATTAGGTATGTAATTGCGAAAATTAGTTGTGATGTAGTTGTATAGAGAGACACACACAATTTTGTCTAAAAGGAAAAGGAACTTAGAGGTCCAAGAAATGATGATGCCTTTCCTCGAACTGCAAAACATACCAAGCTCGAATTGTGTGAACAATTCAAGTCCAGGGCTTCAAAAACTCATTCTATCAGAACTATGCTATGCAGAAAGTTGCAAAGATCAGGGACTACTGACTGGGAAGCAATTAAAATTTCCAAACACTGACACTTCTGCTGAAAGAACAAGGAATGAGAAATATTGCCCAAATTTTCAGATGCTTTGCACATTCATGACTTATTCTGAAAACCAACCCAGTAACTTCAATGCCTTATTCTCAACACCAACCCAGTAACTACATGGTAGCATAATGCAGGTTCAATTCAGAAAATCAGAAACAT
>JANKOE010014620.1:0-10242 GCA_026284465.1 Erythroxylum citrifolium | reverse complement strand
ACTCACACAACCCATCTCTGATAAAGTCTTGAGTCGATCAGATCAGGGTAACTTTCACTCTCCCTCAATGCAGAGCTTTGAAACGAGTAGTTGGAGTTTATACCCAAAAACTTTGCTTGGAGAATGAAGTTGGACGATAGAGAAAGAGAGAACATTCTTAACTGCCCATCGTAAGTGCAACTAACCAAATCACCATAATCCACGCAACTATAAACTACTTTTCTGGTCTGCGATGATATATCTTCGTAATATAATTCTGGAGACTATGTTATTACCCCAGCCCATCTGCCAACGGCTTACGCAAGCAATGGGTGGCCACAAAACAAACAGAGAATTATCCTATTTTTGTAAACTAATCAATTTTTATATATTTTTATTTTTGATTTAACAATTTTTTTAATTAAATTTTAAATTTTTCTATAGAAAAAGACAGTCTTTTTTAATCATATTTAAAATATTTCAATATTCAATTTTAAGCTATTTTTATAATATTTTAATATCGATTAAACTTTTTATATTTTAAATCTTTTATCTTTATCTTATAGGTTTAATTTTCAATCCAATATTTAAAACATTACTTTTATGACTGAATGACACTTCTTCTATAGTACTTGGAAAGGTAGAGATATTGGCAGCAGAATAATGAGAACTAAAAAATTGAAGGGGGTTAATTTTGCGAACTTTCAGATTCGTTTCTAGCAATCAAAAAATCAGAAAAATTAAAAGAACCAAAAATAAATCAACACTAGAAAATTTGGTAACGCAGTTCGGTACACCTTATCTATGTCTGCGGGGCCCTCACCCAGATTAATCACTTTCACGAAAGTACAATAGAATTACCCAAGGCTTTACTGAGCCGACCCACTCAACCCTTGACACTATCACTCAACCTCACTTCCCGTGAAAGAATTCACACCCAATAGTACGACCGCCTCGTACTAACCTCGACAGAGGATTTTCTCAACAGTATTTAATAAAAAAGATAATTAAACGAACAACTCAAGTGATTAAATAACTAAGAACAAATAACAGTACACTTGAGAAAAAGAACAACTTCCTGATAGGTTTTGCTCCACTGAAATAGATCTGGAAGTCGTCGAAATAACAATGATAGAAAAGCAGTCCACGCAAAAACCACTTCACAGTGTTGAACGTTCAGCTTAAACAACACCCCATAAAATCACACACACCATCCACTTCAGCTGTTCACGTAAATTAATCTTCATATGGTCAACAGAAAAACTTCCAGCCAAAGAACCAACACATAAATCACTTTTTCAATTTAATTAACTCCTCTCTTTTTGGTTGACGCTAACACACCAACACACACATCTCCTTGGTTTCCGCAATACACGTTAACATCCACTGCACCTTATATTAGAAATTCACTTCCAACTCAATCACACCAACGTTGCTGCATCACCACCAAAGAGATTCACTGTAGCTGTTTGTTTTATTGGCAATTAATGCACACCAATCCTATGCCACACACATCCAGCCCATATATAATTAAATGACAATTCTTTCAGCTTTCTTAAGAAGAACGTGTACAGCCCAAACACTTACTCACTTGGTTTCTACCACTCACGCTGCTCACATCTTGCACCTTAACCCACACTCACATGGATTCAATACCACACACACACACACACGTCAACTAAATTACTGCGCAATCCACTCCAAGTGATAAACTTCTGTAGCAGATTTTCTATATACACAAATCCCTTTATTTTCTTCTATCCAATTAACATCTTATATGTCCAATTAATAAATAATGCCAAAATACATATCCTAACAACAATCTTCCTATTTCCAAGTCTACATTCACCGAGGTCGGAGTTATACAATCTAATCTTGTTATGCTTGCTATGGCATTAACCGGTCACCACAGCTGCAGAAAAACAAAAGCAAAAACAAGAAACTACCAATCATTATCGCAGGAAAGAAGAAAAAAGGCGCCATCTGTACACACAATAAAACCTGGACAAAGTCGAAGGAAAAAGCGCAAAGAAATAGCTAGAGAGAAACAAAAGCAAAAACGAGAACTTACCACAGTCGATCATTATCGCACGAAAAAAGAAAAAAGTTTCGCTTGAAAATCAGGAAATTGTTCTCTGATGTTATCCTGCTATAACAAAATGATAAATCTCCTTACCCAGGTTGGAGTTATACAATCCATTCTTGTTATGCATGCTATGACCCGCTTCAATATCCACTTTTATTTCTGCGGGGTGAATCAGGATGGCATCATGGCATTAAGGGATCTCATTATCACAATTCTTCAAGATAACCCTTATGCTAGATTCTCTGGAAGTCTTAAAGATATTTCATCGCTTGAAAATCAGGAAATTGTTCTCTGATGTTATCCTGCTCTTGATCAACGCGTTGACAATCTTCCTATTACATCAGAAGTAGCTGCGATATGGACAAAAACTGATGAAGAACAACATGATAAATCTCCTCATTTTTAAGTCTACATTCACCCAGATCGGAGTTATACAGTCCAATCTTGTTATGCATGCTATGGCATTAAGCGGTCACCACAGCTGCAGAGAATCAAAAGCAAAAACAAGAAACTACCAATCATTATCGCACGAAAGAAGAAAAAAGGCACCATCTGTACACACAATAAAACCTGGACAAAGTCGAAGGAAAAAAGGAAAAGAAACAGCTGGAGAGAAATAAAAACAAAAACAAGAACTTACCAATCATTATAGCACGAAAGAAGAAAAAAGGCGCCATTTGTACTCATAATAAAACCCGGACAAAGTTGAAGGAAAAAAGGCAAAGAAACAGCTGGAGATAGACAAAAGCAAAAACAAAGAAACAAAAGAAAAAACAAGAAACTACCAATCATTATCGCACGAAAGAAGAAAAAAGGCACCATTTGTACACATAATAAAACCTGGACAAAGTCAAAGGAAAAAAACAAAGAAACAGCTTGAGAGGAACAAAAGCAAAACAAGAACTTACCAATCATTATCGCATGAAAGAAGAAAAAAGGAGCCATCTGTACACACAATAAAACCTGGAAAAAGTCGAAGGAAAAAAGACAAAGAAATAGCTAGAGAGAAACAAAAGCAAAAACAAGAACTTACCACAGCCGATCATTATCGCACGAAAGAAGAAAAAAGGCGCCATCTGTACACACAATAAAACCCGAAAAAAGTCAAAGGAAAAAAGGCAAAGAAATAGTTGGAGAGAAACAAAAGAAAAAGCAAGAACTTACGACAGCCAATCATCATCGGACGAAAGAAGAAAAAAGACGCCATCTATACACACAATAAAACGTGGGTGAAAGTCGAAGGAAAAAATGCAAAGACAAAGGAAAAAAAATCAAACAGAAACGAGAACTTACCAGAACCGTAGGCCATCTGTACACACAACAAAACCTGGATGAAAGTGGAAGGAAAAGATGAAAAGACAAAAAGGGTTAAAAAATCAAGCAAAACGCAAAACGCAAAAGGAAAATAAAAACACAGCTGCAGAGAAACAAAAAAAGGAAAACTTACCACAGTTGGAAATAAACTGTAGGCCATCTGCAGACACAGAGGACGTTGAGGGCGGAGAGCTGACAAAGAATGAGAGAGGAGCAGAGGAAGGCAAGGGCAGAGAGCTAAAGGAAGAGAGAGAAACCTTTACGAAACTCTAGGTAAAGGGAATGAATGAATGAATGGAAGAGGGAGAGTAATAATAAAGACACAACATTCAATGAAAACATATAAGCCGTCAGATTAAACGGATGAGCGGGATGAATCAGCAGACACAACATTCAATGAATAGATAGTAATAATAATAAAGACACAACATTCAATGAACAGATATAAGCCGTCAGATTAAATGGACGAACGGGATGAATCGGAAGGCACAACATTCAATGAACAGATATAAATCGTCAGATTAAATGAATGAGCGAGATGGATTGCGTGGTCGTCCATCCCAACTCGTCCTCAGTATATATATACTTAAAAAGTACTTTTGGGATTTTTGTGGGCCCCTTGACATATGCCTTTCCTATGTGACAAATGGGCCCTAGAAAAAGGAAACATTAATCTGTCTCTCTTCTCTCTTTAAACTTTTCATTTCTTCATCATTAACCTCCAAAACAATAATCTTTCTCTCTTCTCTCTTTAAACTTTTCTTTCTTCATCTTTAACCTCCAACATTACTCATTTCCCTACTTTTTTTTTCTGTGCTTAAGCAAGTTTCCTTTTGGAACATACTTTAATTAACTAATACATGGGTACAACTATAACATGTTTTTAGGAAAAGTGAGCTTTTCTCTTACACTATAAGAAAAGAACCCAACTTCGCAGAAGGCCAAAAAACGTCGCAAAATACCTCCTGCGATGTTTTAAAAAATGTCACAAAAAACTTCGCAGAAGGTGGTGTAGGCAAAAGGCCGTAACATTCGGTGATGTTTTAGAAAGCATAACCAAAAGATAGGATATTGGGCAACGTTTTCAAGAGTATCCGCGACGGTCTTAAAAAACGCTACGACGACGTTTATTTTCTAAACGTTGCGGATTGTAAAAAATTTATTTGTTTTGATTTTGCCGAAAATAATTTTATTTTAATAATTTTTCAATTTTTATAATAATTTTTTCATTTATTCAAAAAATTTAATATTTAATAATTATTCAATATTAATATTAATTTTTCTTTGTTTTCATTTATCCGAATATAAAAATAATTTAATAATTATTCAATTTTAATTTTTTAATATTCTGAAAATAAATTTAATTTAATAATTTTCAATTGAAATAAATATTTTTTCTTTTATTTTGTTTCAAATTTTCAAAAATAAATTTAATTTAATTATTTGCTAATTATATAATTAACAAAATTTGAAAATCTTATTTATTTAATAACTATTCAATATTATTTATGAAATTTATTTATTTAATAATTCTTCAATTTTTTGAGTATATCGTTAATTTTAATAATTATTCATGTATAACAACTATTTAATAAGTGTAGACAATTTATTATTTAATTGCAATTCTCAAACATGTCATAATATGGTAATTAATATAAACAATACGTCATAAGTGTTTAATATACCAATATGAGTACATATCTAATCTAAACGAACATTATGTGTAGCACATAAAAGTTCCAAGAACTTTTTTTGTTGTTCGGCTTCGGTAGTTAATCGATCCCGCATTTTTTTAAATTGTTTGGTCAATTCATTGACTTGAGACTGTAACCCCTGATTAGCCCTCTTTGACTCCTCTAATTCATCTCAAAGTCTCTTTCTGACCGAAGTCTTCTCTTGTGCTCGAGGCCTAATTTTCATGCCAACAACATAATCTGAACTAGTGCCTAAGACTTTGTCGCACACTTCATCCACTGTCATCGGATGATCATGTTCTATTGAATGTGTGAATTCATGACACATGAATTCCTGAAAAAGTAAGAATTAATTGCATACACATTCTCATTTAAGAAATATTTGTAAATGAGCTATGTACTCACCCATTTTTCTTTGCATTCAGCAGTTGTCCATTGATCTTTACTTTCATCATAATGAGTGTGATACCATAGCTTCATCCACTCACACTCTTCTCCATCTCTATCACTCTGTTGTATAAAAATATATTACTAGTAATATTTATTATAAATTTTAAAATTTCAATCAAAGTAAAATATAATTAAAAAGATAATAACTCACAATTTAATGTTGTATCACTACAAAGGCCTTGGAACCTGAGTTTGGGCGACATTTGACCTAACCTGACCCCTAGTCAATTTGGCCTTTTGACTTTTTGCCTAATCGTACATGTAACAAAATCTATTATAACATCTATAAATCACAATTTATAAATACTAAAATATAATCAGTTTTCAAAGAAGTATTGAAATTAAGTTTTTTTATCAAATAAACTAACCTTTGTAGCTGATTGCTCCCAATACTCGCATAAATCTATCCATTCCGCCACTGTGACATTATGCGGCTTAACATCCTTTCTGTGCTTGGTAAAATGCTTTTTTAAAATTATATCTTTGATCTTTAGACCTTAAAGCAAGAAACTTCTTCACAGCAGTATGTAGTTCATTGTCAGTCCTTATTCCCTTGACTTCCAACTTTTGCTGGAAAAAATTATAAATTATTGGTCAACGCTTTAGGCATATGGAAAACATGTACAAATTAGATTGGTTTAGAATACTTACGTCTAACTTATCAAATGCAATGTCCAATTCCTCATTAATAATTTTTTTCCTTTTTGTTCTTACAGGTAAGGAAGTTCGGGATACCATACCAATCTCACTCGATAATTTGAAAGACTGTACGGAGTTAGTTGGTCGTCCTTCAGCAGGGGAGATCTCTATCTCTAATCTCTTACCTATCACCTTATTAATCTTTTCCAATCCATGTCCTTTTATGACACCCTTTGTTTTTTTAGGATCAATCGTGGATCCTAAAATAGCAAAGGAATAATTTATAATTAGCATATAACATACTCTTAATTGGTTAGATAAACAAAATAATTAAACTTAATAAATTTCACCAATGTGATGTGAAAGATCATACCTACAGTACTTGTAGAAGAATAGCCCGCTGTGGGAAGAATAATGTGATTTACTAGTGTCTAATAATTAGAAGCTGGAAGCATCTCTTGAGAAGTTGACGGAGAACTAATATTACATCGCATTTTCAAAATTTGTTCATACTTATCTCTAGGATGAGTACTAGGCATAGATGTGACATCTCTTGGTGTTGGAGTAGGCTCACAAGGTGCAGGTGTGTGATCTTGTGGCTGTGTACGAGCAGATGGCTCATTAGCTACACTTCCAAGAAGTTGACGATATCGCGATTGCAATTCTGTGGGTACTAAACTGCTTAAGCCTTATTCTTCTCCTTGGGTTTTTCTTCTTCATTTATAAGCAAGAAAACACTTCTTCTTCCAATTATGCCCTGAATGATTGAGAATTGTCCAATTTGCCCTTCCATTTATGCCTTATGTCTTTTATGCTTAAGTATCTTGCAAACAGTACCCTTAAACATTCTGACATCACACTTTCTTCTAGAAAAATGTTTCTCCCTTGTCTCAAGTTTACCGCAAATTAGAAATCATCTCATTTGGAGCTCTACCGATCAAGACATCATCAAAATACCGAAGTATGCTCAATAAAATATCCAATTCATACTCTTCCAATCCAATACCCATACTTGATTCATTCAATCCTTTTTAAATCAGCCTAAAAATCCATAACTTTCATGGATAGGTAGAAATAACTATGTTAGAAATCTATTGATCTAAGAATCACTTCAATTGAAGGTCAGATAACAAGGTTATGGCCAGAAGAATCAAACATGGTTTTGTCCTCAATCATACAGGACCTATCTTGGGACAATTAGCATAACTTTCTCTACAGATGTCAAATCAAGGTCATTCTTAGACGGTTTGAAAGAAGACTTCAATTTCTACAATTTTAGGAAGACCCCCTGACAAATTCTATCATCTGAAGGATCAAAAATGGACCAGATGATAGCATTAGATGAAACCAGACGAAAAGTCAGACGAATTGAAAAGTCAGATGAATTGGGAAAATAGCCATAACTTTACCTATAAATATCTTATTAAGGTTTTATTTAGATTTTTCGAAAGAGGACTTCAAGATCTACAACTTTTATGAAGATCGAAAAGACAAATTCTATAATCTAAAGGGTCAAAAATGGACCAGATGATAGCATTAGATGAAATGTCAGACGAATTGAAATGTCAGACGAATTGGGAAAATTGCCATAACTTTCCCTATAGATATCGGATCAAGGTGTTATTTATATGGTTTGAAAAAGCATTTCAAGATATACAACTTTCATGAAGAACTCAAAAATAGATTCTATCGTGTAAAGGGACAAAAGTGAACCAGACGAAAGGATCAAATGAATAGTGCACAGAAGAAGTTTCGGTCAGCTATAGAAGCAGCAGAAGTCAACCATAGAAGAAGCAAAAAGCAGAAGAAGCGAAAAAGCAAAAGAAGTAGAAAGCAGAAGAATCAAAAAGCAGAAGAAGCAAAAAGTAGAAGAAGCAGAAAGTTGAAGAAGCAAAAAGTAGAAGAAGATACATCTTCACCAGCCGATATGATGTCATCACAGACGATATGACGTCATCACAGACGATACGCCTTCACAGATGATATGACGTCATCATAAACGATACGTCTATACTCTTGAACATCTTCCCTTATAAGGACTATAACTTTCAACTCAGATGTCCAAAAATTTCATACAATATACTATTGGAAAGATAAAAGAAAGACCTACAACTTTCTAGAAGAAAATTTGTCTAAATCTATCTAGATCAATCCAGATTTCCCATAAATTCAGAACACGAATTTTACATTCATCTCCCAATAAACTACACCCAGTTCTCAACTTCATGACAAATTTTGAGATTCTTAAAGACAGAATTTAAATTTTATGTCTTCATAAGAAATGTATCTATATGTTTGTAGTTTAATCCAAATTAAGAATCATCTCTTTTGGATAACTAGAGAAAAATTTGTGGCTAAAAGACTGAAGCATACTCAGTGAACATTTTCCAGATCAACCACCCATTTTGTTTCAAACTCTTTCTTTAACACAACTCATACCAAGATCACCTTTTCTACTTCATTTACTCCTCATTCTCAACTCCATTTCAAATCATTATCATCCATAAAGAAATTATAGTCCATGATTAATTATGAACACTAATAACAGAACATACATATATATATACATATCCTTCATCAACTTACTACACATATTCAACTTCAATTTTACTTTCATTTTACTTCTAACTTTCACCTTAATTCTTCCCATTTCAAAATCTCTTATCCACCAAAACACCAAAGCAAAACATGAATCTATCCATGTTTCTCATTTATTACTTAAATCTTGTCTATCATTTCTAATTCAAGAATTTTCATTCATTTGTTTTTTACTCATGACTAATCGCCAAAATTTCTCAATTAATAGTTCTAACTTCTAAAAAACGTTCGGGGTCCAACAATGCATGAGAATTTGCTTTTCAGGGAAGAAATGTGAATAAACTAACTTTCTGTAACTTTTCCATTTGATAACAAAAGAGCAGAGAATGTGCATATTTAAATTTGCAGATGCAAATTTGCAGTTGTAAATTTCATAAATGTATTTTGATTTGAAAATGTATATTTCATTCGCAAGTATTTTGATAACAAATCGCATTTTCAAGTATGTGACTAAATTTGCAGATGTAAATTTCAAGTATTTTGATAACAAATTATTCATAAATGAACCCAATAATTCATATGCCAAAACCCTGAAGAGGAGAGGACTACAGTTCAAAACTACATAACAGTTATATACTTTTGTTATAATGTCCTAAAATTTTTCAATTTTCCAAAACAATTTATGGTAAGGATCAAAGAGTGTATAATATTAACCTCTTATAGTGTTTTAAAGAATGAGGAGGCATTTGGAATATGCAAAATAATTTATCTGTCCATGTAAAAGATTGTCATTAGATTATATTATGTTGATGGAAACAAAAGATGGAAATCATCTTCGGCTATGAAAGTAGAAGATATGATGGTAGCTTAAAGACAGTTGCTTATGTTGGATCGGAAAAAGAAAACATGCCATATTTGGAGAACCGATAGATTTCAAAACTTTTTGGAAATTGTATTTGCAACGAAAGCAATATATCTAAATCATCATGCCAATCTATACATGATATGGTATAAGGATAATAATAAACATAAACAAGATAGTGATATTACCGATTCCTTCACTACGACTTTAATTCCTCGCTACGCTATCCTCTCCTTCTTCTTGTTTCAAGAGCTTTTGCTTTTGAATCCTTTTTTTTTGTCAATTTATCCTCTCTTTGTTGTTGTATCCTCAACCAATTTGATTTACCTTTTTTTCTTCTAGGATAACTTGGTTAACAAAATCCTTTGGTGGGAAAGGAGAAGAAATGTTTGGAGGAGATTTTTCTTAAAAGAAATGAACCAAAAATGGGACTTTTCTCTTGTAAATTTTGGCTCACTCATGCATAAAAGGAGAGAGAGAGTTAAACCATGCAAGAACACATTCTTACACACTTAATTTCGGTTATGCATGGAAAGAAAGAAGAGAATAGCGTCCAATGGATCACTTCTTTCTTTAATCAATCATAAAGTAGCCATTAAATGGGACTCTTCTCATTTATTTTAAGATGGCTATATGAAAAGACCAATCACCTAATATTGATATGCCAATTTCGGTTTTGG
>JANKOE010014601.1:0-10246 GCA_026284465.1 Erythroxylum citrifolium | reverse complement strand
TTTGGCATCTCAGTTATTAATTGGACATATAAGATATTAATTGGAATGGGTTTTTAAAAGATGTGGTAGTTACACCTACAGCTGTGAAAGAGTTCTACATAAAATTGAAGTCTAGTCTCTGACAAATTTGTGGTATATCACGTTGGTAATTGATATGTGTACTGCCAGATTTTGTGGACAACATAAAAAGGGAAGTTGTTTTATGTGTTTGTGAAGGGATTTTGTTGGTGAGTATCGTGCATGTCTCTATGATTGTATCCTGTGTGTGTTGCATCAATTAGTGAGGTGGTGTTAATTGAATTCTGGAAAATATATATCTTAAGTTGTGTATGTGTTCTGTAGCGAGATACACCGTAGGTTAACTTTGATTTCCAAGAGTTGTTCTTCTTGGATTGTGCGTGAAGTATACATGGTGTGTGTAGTGTCCCATATGGTTTAATTGTAGTTGTTAAAGCTGGATAATTTGCTTGAGTGAAGAGCCTTGAGATTCTTTTTTTGATATTGAATCGTTGGATTAGCATACTGTTCTATGGTCTGGTTCTGAAGCTGGCATAAATCAGTCTAACTGGTGGACAATTATTCAGATGTATTTAAGGAAGCTGAAAATATAAGGAAGTCCTTTTATCTTAAGTATATCATTGTTATGTTTTTAGTTGATTGATTACTTGGGTCATTTTTATTAATTGTCCTTTAATTAAAAGTTGTTTAGAAAAAATCCTCTAACGAGGTTAACACGAGTCAGTCGTATTATTGGGTGTGAAAATCTTTCATGGAAAGTGCGGTTGAGAGATAGTTACAAGGATTGAGTGGTGTTGCTTCAATGTGATCTTGTGTAAATCTATTGCACTTTCGTGAAAGTATTAAGCTGGGTGAGGGCCCCGCAGACGTAGACAAGGTGTGCCAAACTGCGTTTCCAAATTTCTGGTACTTTTTTTAATTTTGTTTTTGATTGCTTTTTTTTCATTTGTGCTAGAAACGTCCATGGAAAAATTGGAAAGTTTGCGAAACTACTACCCCTTCAGTTTTCAAGACCTACAGCAAGTTGCAGCCATGGAAGTATGATCTATACAAGGTTCTACAGCGGATCAACAACAATGCATATGTGGTGGATCTTCCAAGCAGTATGGCAATTTCCAAAACAATTTAACGTGGAAAAATTTTCTCCATACTATTCGTTTGATGAGTCTTTGTATCTTGACATTCCTGAAACTTCAAAGATGACTTTTTCCCAAGTGGAGGGGACTAACGTGGAGCATATAGTCGAGGAGTTTATGGACCGAGAAGATCAAAAGAAGAAATCAGCGATTAAAAGAAAGCCCAACTTCCAGAGGCCATAACTTTTGCTACGATTATCCGTTTGGGGCTCACAGTATATCAAGCTGAAGGGAAATTCAATACCTACATGCATAAAAAGGCTTTGCCTACGTTACCACATTTTTGGGCCGTTTGAATGCTATTTAGGGGGTTTACGCGGCCTATAAAAATTACTACATTTTTCCTTTCCTAATTATTCTAGGATTTCTTTCTCTTTTTGGATGAGGGTTTTCTAAGGCTATATATACACTTCTATTCATTGTATTATTCATTCAATATAAATACAATTAAGAATTTTCTCTTTTGGATGAGTCCAAATTATCTTCCTAAGGCTAGATTTGTTCTAACGAACTTAAATGAAATTCCAAGTAAAATACTTCTTAAGAAGCGTTTGTTGGGAGGAATTCCATTGATTCTAACATTTCTTTTATTTTATTTTACTTTCTTGTTTTGATTTTCTTTACTGATTTATGTTATCTTTTATAGATAATTTTTTGTAGGAATCTTGAAGTTTTACCTCACCAAACTTGTACCGAATTAGGATACTTCTTAACCTTAATTACCCATATAATTAAGCTTAATATCTTATTTATTTGATATTAAAGGTAATGCCATGTTTAAATATGAGGGTTAAAATTTCTAAGACTTTCAATTAATTTTTTATATTTTAACTAATATAATTCTTTGTTAAGTTTTGGATAGAAGTGTGTTTAGTTTGTAATTTTTGCATTATTATGTGTTCATCTATGCATGCATTTCATGTTTAATGAGTCAAAGGTAAAAAGAGATGATACTTAGCAGAAAAAAGATTGAAAATTCAAGTTAAATCATAAATTGAGTGTTATAAAGGATAACTAGTACTTGTTTACAAGGTGGGATAGACATGGTATTGAAATAGCGTAGGATAGTGTCAAGAAATATAACAAAACTAACGTCAATATAGGAAGTATGCCCATTATTAATTTCATGAGCAAGTAACACTATAAGTAAGCAAAAAAAAAATCGACGTTGATGTTAAAGCGTGTTTGGCAATGGTTTTATACTAGAACTCGACACCATAAAATTCAAAGTCGAGTTTTCTCCACTAAACCCTATTTCCTTTTTCTCTATCACCATCTAATGTCTAAAATGTCTCATTTTCACAAAAATATTAACTTAAAATATAAATGCTAACCTTCTAAAAACCAAATCGTTCCCTATCTAAAAATACCAAATCATATATCTTTCGTAAAATTCTTACACTAAGGTGACTTATATTTGGGATTTTGTGTGTAAAGGAGTTTTAGGAGATATTGGGCACCTAATTTTAATTATATGTCATCTAAGTAGGTTACTCTCTCTAATTTTATGGTGGTAGTATACAAGGTTGATTATTGAGCTTTAATGAGTAGGAATTGTTGATTATGTACTACTAATATAGAATTGTAAGGATATTGAATTGGAGTTATGGAATTTGTGTTGATTGTGATAGATTATGCCAAATATTATGGTTTACGAGATTATTGGGAGTGTTGAAGAGATTTAGTTAATGAACGAATTAGTAGGGTGAAGTTAATAAAGTATATGATGAAGTTGGCATATTTGATTGTATGTGTTGTTAGAATGGCTATAAGTATCAAAACAAAGGCTAGGAGGGGTATTCTTTGTCTTCTTTGACATCACCCATTCTAGATGACATTATGATATAACAATTGGAGCTAGAATAATATGCTCATAGAAAAAATCATAATCCTAGATATTGATAGGGCCTTTCATATCATTTTTTATTTTTAGTTTTTTAAATTATGTGTTCAGGTTCTCAGTAATTGGAACATGAGTTTATGCATGATTCTTAGTTAAAATTGATTCAAAATTAAGTGCATAATATGAGTAAGTGAATACTCTACAAATTTTGACTTTGTGAATTCTAGAAAATTAAATTTGTTAATTAATTATGCTTTGATTTGACTTGAATGATCATGTGAGAAACTTTTGGCTTTATATAACATTTTTATTTCTTATGTGGATACCTTCTTTAATTTTAAATTTCTAGAACTTGAATATCATTTGTTCAAGATTAGATGTAACATATGTACAAGCATTAAAAATGATAAAGACAAATAGGATTTGAGTTTGAGCTAAATTGCCTACCTTTTAATACATTAATCTATTAGTAATCCCTTCTGAGCTTAACTAAAAATTATATCCTTTTTCTTTGTTACCCTTTCTTAAAAAATACCTTCAGTCTAAAAGAAAAACAAATTATTTACTTCTTAATTCATGATTAGTAGAGCTTTTACTTATATTGTGATGTCTTTGGTAATAGGATGCAAGAAGGATTAATGTAGGGCAGAAGGTGAAATGTATAATGGTGGCATAAAAAGGAAAATTTTATATCAATCCAAAATGTGTAGAAAAATGTGAAAAAAGATGAAATAAAGTTTTAAAAATCAATTAGCATAGATTTTTGTATTTGAGAAGAATGAAGAAAGAATGGTGGTTGCAAGAATATATGGAGATAGTAAAGTGAAGATTAATGTTTCTCTTAATTTATTTGTTATTGTTATACTATTTATAAGTTTTTTCTCATATTCCCTTCTTTGGTTAGCCTACTTGTCCATTTGGCCTCATTATAACCCTATTCGAAGTCTTTTTAATTTTTCTTATATATATCTATTTAAGTAGTGGAGATTAGATGATTTTCAAACTAATGGTAAATTCACTTTCATAAGAAGATGATGAGAGTATATCATTCAAATTTCAAAAACTTGTGTGAATGAGTGATATCTTATGAGAACAAACCTTGTTCATTCCAAAATTCATACCAAAAATAATTTTTCTTTCCATTCCATACTATGATTTTAATAGCAAAATTCATATCCTTTCTTAACTTTATAATCTGATTAAAAGACCAAGAAAAAGATTGGTTTACCTTGATGACCCAGAAGCATTGTTCTTTTATTATATAAGTATGAACCCATTTAACCTATATTGATTAAGCATCAATGAATATTTTCCAAATTCTTTTATCCAGTAGCATTGTGTTAGTATCCCTTATAGAGGGCAATCCCAAACCTCCCTCAATAATTGAAGCACAAACATCAGGCCATCTAACATTTACACCGTAATGTTTTTTAGCCATCCCCATCCATAAGAAGTTCTTTAACATTTTTTGTGTCTTTATTAATCTTCTGGGGAAGAAATAAGTGTGAGCTCTATTGGATATGAACGTTATTCAAGACTAATAAAATTAGTTATAACTTACCAATATAGGAGAGGAAACAGTTGTTCCAGTAGCTGATCCCTTTTTTGACCACATCAAAATAAGGCCGACATTTATAGTAGGAAATCCTTTTGTTTGAGACCGAGGTTCATTTATGAAGAGATAGTCCTGAGATTATAGAGAATTGGAACGCAACATACGATGCATATGTTAAAATATATAAGGCACTCTTTTGTAGATTCCTAGTAAGTCCCGATAATACACCAAATCATGCAGGGATTTCATTACCAAAGTAATAGAACTAGAGTAAGCTCTACCAAACAATAGCAAATCATCTGCAAATGTTAAGTTAGAATAACTTCAATTTATCATAATGGTAGTGATACTTGAATCTACTGTCCTGTTATATTCTATATGAAATCAACCTTAACAATACCTCTATACACAAAGAAAAAATATGGTGACTGAGGATCTCCCTGATGTAGCTCTTTAGAGACTCAGAATACTTGTGTAGATCACCATTCACTAGAATTGATAATGATATAATTCTAATAGATCCTTAAATACAAGTTATAAATTGTCTAGGAATGCTAAAGGTCACTAGTGAGTACAAGATAAACTTCCAGTACAGTAAGTCAAAGGCAAATTTAAAATCAGTCTTTAAGGTGCAACTCTTTATTAGTTTCTTGCTATTATACCCCATAAGTAATTCTTAACCCAGGAGCATATTATCTCCAGTATTCCTTAACTTCACAAAAGCTCCCTAGCTCCTATTGATTATGCATTCCAGAAAAGGCTTAATCCTATTTGCTATCAATTTTGCAATAATCTTGTGAACTACATTTCAATAAGATATGAGCCTATAATCATTCAAATGCTCATGATTGCACTTATTAGGAATGAGATTGAAAAAGGTCTTGTTTAACTCTCTGAGCATGCAACCTGAAGAAAAGATATTTAGGACTAAATTAGAAATTATGTTACCTGTCAAGTGCTAAGTTTGCTAGAGGAAGAACATGTTAAAATCATCTGGTTTAGGGACCTTTTCTAGTTTTAAAGAGAAAAGTGCATGTTTAAAATGTTATCACTGAAAGGTTTTAATAGAGAATTCTTTTGTTCATTGGAAATGGAGTTGAGACAAATCCATTGAGTTCCTACAAGGTGGAAGCATTCTGGGTGGGAGGTCGTGATAACTCCTTAAAATGGTTAGACACTATAAATTTGATCTCATATTGCTTGTCAATAATGGAGCCTTTATTAGTCCTTAAGGATTGGTTTTTGTTAACATTGATCCTATAAGGAATAGAATTATGGAAGTATTTATCATGAGATAGTTTCAATAGTGATTTTAGCTTTTATTATGTTCTCCAATTTGGATTATTATACGCTGTAAGAATGTTAATCTTGATTGTCACTACAACAAATATCACTTTTGGCCATGTTTTCTTTTGCTACAATTTTAAATTCATAGTTAAAAGTAACTTTTTGGCTACAAAATTTGAAAATTATAGTTAAAGGTAACTTTTTTACTACAAAATTTGAAAACTGTAGCCTATTAAAATAGTAACTCAAAAAATTTAGTTCGTTGACTTTTTTAGAGTATTTGCTATGTTTAGTTTTACTACAATTTTTTTTCATAGCTAATAATTTTTAGTGATGTTTTTCATTGTGAACAAATTTTTGTAGCAGAAAGTTTTTAGCAACGAAATACTTTTTACAACTAAAACTCAAATATGTTATATCTATCAGCTATGTTTTCTAAATTTTGTACAAAAAAAGTTTTGGCCATGAAAATATTTTTATAGCTAAAACTTAAATTTGTTCTAGCTGTTAACTATGTTTTCTAAATTTCGTAGGAAAAAAGTTTTGGCTATGAAAATATTTTGAGAAGTTATTGAAAGTAGCATAAGAAGAATTATATCTAGGTTGCTCCTATTTCTCCTAACTATCTTTCATTGTGAAGTTGTTATACTTAAAGGTATATAATAGATGGAGTAATAAATCCTTTGATATATTAACTAGGTTGCTTAATGATGCATTATTGATTAGCCACAAATTGTCTAAATATTACTATAAAACCAAAAAATTGTTAAGGTACCTTAGATTAGGATATATATCAATACATGCTTGTAAGTATGATTGTGCTATCGTTTGGAAAGAGTTTAAAGATCTTTAAGAACATTCTATTTGTGGTATATAAAGGTGGCAAGTGGATGATGGAAAAGAAAAAAAGATACCTAACAAAATCTTGAGATACTTCCCTATTAAACCACTATTACAAAGGCTTTTTACGTCAATAAAAATAGTCATAGATATGACGTGACATAAGAAAAAATGCATTGATGATAACGTTATACGTCTTCTAGTAGACTAAAGGCATAGAAAGACTTTGATGAGAAGTTTCCATGGTTTACAGAGGAATGTTATAATGTTCAACTTGGGATATCCTCTGATGAATTTAATCTATTTGGAAATATATGTACTTCTTACAGCATGTGACTGGTAATTCTTGTGCCATAAAATGTACACACATAGAAGTGTAAGAAGGAGCCTTTTCTTTCTTATTATCTTTACTTATTCTAGTATTATCGATGTATAATCACACTTATCTTACTAATGTGATTAATGTTGATGATTAAATGTACCTTTATTATGATGATTAAATTATCATGAAAGTGCTCTTTCTGTTATCTTATTGTAATGTTGGTAACATTTATGTTGTTAGTGCGATTAAAGTATCATGAAAGTGCTTTTTCTATTGGTTATTATAATATTGGTAACATTTATCTTACTAATATGATTAATGTTGATGATTAAATGTATCTTGATTATGATGATTGAATGCATCATAAAGTTCTCTTTTTATTGTCTTATTGTAATGTTATTAACATTTATGTATTTTTCTTATAAATATCAAACATAGTGGCACATGGTAGAAACAAAGGGAAGAAAGTGTTAGCTATAAAAATTATAGAATGGAGGGATATGCAACTTCAACTAGATCAGTGAGTTGGTTCTAAAAATTCAATTCCTAGCTAATAACAACATTCCATCTCAAACAATAATGAAATTCGTCACACAACTTTAAAATTTCTATACCTTCAAGTTTATATATATATATATATATATATTCAAATATATATCCTTTTTTATTACTTTCTTTCTTTTAGCAATAGGAAATAGAGCTTGTTCTAGTTTATGCCATAATAAAGCAACAATAATTTTCCTCCTTTAAGTCATACACAATAACTTTAATCAGTCAGAAACAAGAATGAAGATATTAGTTCAAGTTTGTTAATCTTTAACACTTTCAATTAGACTTATGCTGAAATATATATTTATATATATTCTAATATTTTATTATCATTATTCATTTGTTGTCAGCTTCCAATGTTAGTATTAGAAAAACAGATAAAGATAAAACAAGAGGTTATGAATTGCAACAAATGAATGTTGCAATGAGCTTTAAGTTATCAATAGATACTTAACAAGTTTGTCTTGTAGAAAAGGTCCAATATGTGAAATTTTCAAGTAAGCTAGGGATTATTGCGAGAATAAAATTACCTTGTCTGAAACATGTTAAGGACATGAAGTAAGATAATTTGCTTGAAAATACTTTGAAAAAAGTTACAACAATTATGCAAAATCTATAACTTTATGCATGCAATATTGTTTAAATGATTTTAAGATTAATTAAGTTTTTACTTATTATTCACAGTTAAAATTGAATATTGTGCAAGGTTAAACCTAAACGTTTCAAAGTATTTTACTTAATTCTTAAAACAATGGACTAAAGTTAGTTGTTTCAAGTTGTTGAGAATTAAAAACAAACAAAGATGTGCCCAAAAACTAAAGCACGCAGATTAAAACAAAATATGTCTTGATGCGATATCGATCGAATATAGAAGCAAAAATAAAATGTCAAGCAACAAAATTAAAGAACACAAAATTTTTAATGTGGTAACACCTCGAGAGGCAACATCCACGAGACCTAGTCTAGAAAAACTCCACTATCAATCAAACAAGTACACCAAATGTCTCCAATAATACAAGGATAGACACATACGACCCTTACTCCTTCTAACAAGTGAAAACTACACCCAAAATGTATCTAAAAAAAAGATACAAAGTACATAACCAACAACAACTGTGTAGAAGACAACCAAAGGCACCAAAATCTAGAATAAAACTAGACAAATACCACCAACAGACACAAGAAGGTTACCTAGCGTAGCTCTCCAATCTCGTACGAGGAAGAACGCTTACAAAATTGTTTTGTCTCAAAAAAGAACTAATTTGCAATTGGTCCAAAAATGAAGGACTGAATTGCAAATAAACCAAACTAAGAGGACCAAATTGTAAATAGGTCAAATAAGGACCATATTGCAATAGTCCAAAGTTGTTATGTTTTTGGTATGGTGTGTATTGTAATGTGTGGGTGGGGGCATGTATTTATATACATGAGTTATGCCACCAAAAACCAAAATAATCAATGTGGGCTTCTTTTCAACTAAGTCTATTAGGCTTTATAGTTGGGCTTAATATTTGGGCCTAATGGTTAGGATCCATTTTATAAGGACCCATAATGAACTCTCTCTCCTCCCCCCAATCAAATGGAGTCAATTGCCAAACCAGCAATCGACCGACAAACTTCAAACTTTCCCCTTAGTAGAATCTTTGTCAACATGTTTGTACCATTGTCATCTGTGTGAATCTTCTCCAACAACAACAGATTAGACTCCAAGATATCACGAATCCAATGATATCGCACATCAATATGTTTTGATCTACTATAGAACATTGAGTTCTTGCTCAAATGGATAGCACTCATACTATCACAAAATAAGACATACATCTCCCGTGTAAAACCAAGTTCTCAGACAAACTTCTTCATCTAAAGCAACTCTTTACAAGCTTCAGTTGCAGCAATGAACTCTGCTTCAGTAGCAGACAAAGCAACACACTTCTGCAATTTAGATTGCCATGCGACAACTCTCCCTGCAAAAGTGATCATATAGCCCGAAGTAGATTTTCTCGAGTCAACATCTCTAGCCATGTCTGAATTTATATAACCAGAGAATTCTGGTTTTCCAGTCCCAAAGCACAGCTTCAAACTAGAAGTTCCTCGGAGATATCTCAATATCCACTTCACCGTATAGCCCTCTGGTTGCTCTATATAAATCTCTTCCTCGAGTTCACTATGAATAAAAGCAGTTTTGACATCCGTCTGCTCAACTTCCAAATTAAGACTAGTGGCTAAACCTAGAACAACTTTAATAGAAGACTTCTTCACAACTGGTGAGAATATCTCATCAAAATCAATCCCTTTCTTTTGGCGAAATCCTTTGACAACCACTCTAGCTTTATATTGTGCCTTGGAATCTTCAATTTTCTCCCTAAAAACCCAACGATTCTTTAAAGCTCTTTTACCCTTAGGTAATTTGACTAAGTCAAAGGTATGATTATCCAATAAAGACTTCCATTCATCATCTGTTGATGCTTTCCATTCATTTTTCTTCTCACTCTCCATAGCTTCTTCATAAGACTCTGGTTCTCCCCCGTCAGTAAGATGCACATACTTGTGAGATAGATAACGAGTAGAAGGAACTCATTGTCTATTTGATTTCCTAAGTGTAACATCAGGTTCAACGACAGGAGCATCTAACTCTTCTATAACATCCTCATAAACATCATCATCACCTAGAAGATTATCCTGCACCTCAATATCAT
>JANKOE010014475.1:0-10253 GCA_026284465.1 Erythroxylum citrifolium | reverse complement strand
ATTATCTGATTTGTCGTAACCAAAAGTTAATAAATCAATTTAATTTAATTTGGAATATATTTTGATCAATAACTAAAAATTTAATCGCAAAAAATTTAAATGAGGTGACTTTTTCAGTTTGATTTTTTTTAGTCACTCTTATTGTTAAAAATAATTAATTTATTAAATTATAAGTCAATTTTTTCAATTAACCAATTTTTAAAATCAAAATAAATAAAATTTAATTTAAATTTTCAATTTTTTGATTAAATCAAATATAATATCACCAAATTCTACTAAATCACTACACAACCTCCTTTTAATTTCAATTTAGTCCTTAGAATTATTTTAATTATGACCAAAAAATTACAATTATTATTTTTTAGTATGTAATAAATAAATTTTAAGTAATTTATTTAATCCATAAATAAAAATTAAATTACCTTCTACTTATATACATAAAATCTCTTTATTTAAGTATAATCCAAAAATCATTTTAGTGATACAACTTTAATCTTTTTAACATAACAACTAGTCCTGTTTAGAGTACTCTTTTGGAAGAAAACAATTCTTAAAACCTCCCCAAACAAAGAGCTACTATGGCAATCCTGTTTTTATAGGCTTATAGATATGAATTTCTTTACATTATATATATATATATATATATATATTTAAAATTTTGTAAATTTTAAAATAACTTATATATCTTAAAATTTAAATTACTGAATATAATTTTATATATTAATTTATAAAATAAAATTAAGATGACAAAAATCATCTATCTTTTTAATTTATAGTTATGATTTTGATGATATTGTTTTTATTGTTAAAATTAAGAATTATTATAGTCATTTTTAAATAGTGTATGTATTACTTTTAATTCAATTGTAATTATTATTTTTTGTAAAAATAAAAACAAAAGACGACTTACAAATTGATGTCCTTATCTTAATCGTTACAAAACAAGAAGCTTTGAGTATTGGAGTTCGTTGATTTTTTGACTTTTGTAATTATTATTATTTGTTAACGAACATATTTTAATTTATAGGATAGAAATTTTATAAGGTATAAAATTTTAAAAGATAATTTCAATAATTTTAAAATAAATATTATTATTTTTAAATAGAAAGAAAAGATTGTGTTGGTTCTTTGATTTTTTACTTTTGTAATTATTTTTAATTAACGAACATATTTTAATTTTTATGGTTTAGATTCTTATATTTAGTGTGTATGTGATTATATTAATAATCTACATTTACTTAAAAATTTTCATTATTTTTACATTTTAACTTTATAGATTTATAGATATTGATTTTTCATTATTTTTAAAATTTTATATTTTCTAAAATGCAAAATAAATTGTATATTGTAAATTTTAAATTATTGAATAAAATTTAATATATAGTTAATAAATTTACTTGTAAAATATAATTAAGGAGACAAAATTTTTCTTTTTAATTTATAATTATAATTATGATAATGTTATTTCTATTGTTAAAATTAAAAATTATTATAATAAAAATTATTAATAGTGTCTTTATTATTTTTAATCTAATTGTAATTATTAATTTTTAAAGAATATATTTTAATTTATATGATTTAGATTATTTTATTTAATATTATTTGGATTTTATTAATAACATAGATTCTTTATAAAAATTTTCTTTAAATTATAATTATGATCATTATTTATAAGTGGGTTACGTGAAAACAAATATTATGGGAGCATAAAGAAAGATAGAGAAAAAGGGAAGTAGACAATCCGTCTCTGCAATTTTTCCGGCAATCTAATTGAAATTTACAACCACATGCAACTTGAATTGGAAATTTCAAAGCAACTCAATGACAATTAGTCCTTTTGCGCCTGGGATGTCAGCATGAGGCCCACAACTTTGCAGGTTCAGACGCTTTTGAAAGGACAGACGAAGCGCCCACAACTTTGCAGGTTCAGACGCTTTTGAAAGGACAGACGAAGCGCAAAGAAAGAAAGAAAGAAAGAAAGAGCAAAGGGTGGATGAGAGAGATGCTCTAACTTCTCTCTAAAACTCTTTCCTTCGTACATTTCACTTTGCCTTTTACTTGTTTGTTCACAGTCCTCAACAGCGACAGCTGCTACGCGACATAGACGTGCCTCCATTCGACGTTGAAAAAACTCGTTGCCTGCAACCCCAGCTAAGTCTTCTAACCCTTTTCGCATTTATTCTGCTGGAATCGTTTCGCATAGAGTCTTCCTTCTTTGTTGCTTTTTCGCTTGCATTTTCTCCTGTTTTCTTGTAAAAGTTTTCGATCTGTTAAAAGGGCAGTCGCTTTCCGGAGAAATGAACGTTCTCAACGCCACCCGTACGGATACTCATGCGACCAAGAAAGTTCGGCTCAGGGAGCGTGAGGAAGATCCACCCCCTCCACCTCCGAATTTACAACCCACCCCTATGAGCTATAGCGTGGTGGCTGCTGGCTCCGCTGCCACTGGCTCTGGCACCAAGTCTATGGATTGGCCGGACGATGACATCATAGAACTCGAAGACGGAGATATCGCCATCATTCAGGGCACCTATGGACTCGGCATTGAACTTTCCAATACATATCGCGACAAATTGGACAAGGCTTGGGAGCATGCGGTGATCATAAAACTGATGGGCAGGAAACTCAGTTTCACCGTCCTCCAAGCGAAACTCATGGCGTTATGGAAACCATCAGGGCCGGTGAAATTGGTCGACCTGGAAAATGACTTTTATTTGGTTAATTTCAAGGCTACGGATGACTACGTCAATACTCTTACCCAGGGCCCGTGGATAATCGCCGGCCAAGCTCTCTCCGTCCAACCTTGGTCTGCCGACTTCCGACCGTCCACGGGAAAGATCACCCACGTGGTGGCGTGGGTGAGGTTCCCTGAGCTGTCCGTGGCTCGTTACCACCCTCCCCTTCTCACGGCCTTGGGCAACCTCGTGGGTCGCACGGTTAAAATTGACAGCAACACGCAATCCGCTCACCGGGGTAAGTTTGCTCGGGTAGCAGTTGACTTGGATCTCAGCTCTTCGCTTCGGGCGTACGTCGAACTAGACGGGGAACCAATCAAGGTTGCCTATGAAGGCCTTCCGTCCATTTGCCTCCACTGCGGGATCGTCGGTCATAGCTCCGTGAACTGTCCTTCCCGTCCCCCTGAGGAGACTGCCCCCGCGCCCTCCGCCGCGGATCCGTCGCCGTCGGGTCCTCCTCCCACTCGAGACACTGATCCTCCCGCCGCTACCACCCCCTCGACCTTTGGCCCCTGGATGCAGGTCCAACGACGGGTGCGCCGACCCCCGCCACCTTCCCCTTCGCCCCGGTCCCCATCTCCTCTACCCGCCGCCCCCGCAAGCCTCCCGGGGTCGCGGTTCACCGAGCTAGCGGGTCTTGACCCGCCGGTCCCTCCAACGGTCCCCTCTCGCCATGCGCAGCCTGCACCACGTCAATCAACTTCGGCCTCCAACGGCTCGCGGGTCAGAAGCCAACGGTCTTCTAAATCTCCTGGCCCCTCGTCTACTCGCGCTCACCGTTCGAGCACTAGCGTGCTTCCCAGCCGCCCTTCCCCCCACGCCCCCTCGATTTTCAACCTCCCGGGCCCTGTGATGGGCCCTGCCCAGCTCCCAACCCGCCCGTGCTCCTCAGGCTCCACTGCCAGCCCACCCTCCCCCAGCCCAGTCCCGCCTCTGGCCCCTGATGGGCCCAGTCCGCCCTTCCCAGGCCCATACGGCCATCTCTCTCCCAACCCATCAGGCCATCTTAATTCGCGACCCGGGCATCCACCTCCCCGCTCTGCCCGCTGTTGACTGCCGGGATATGGACACTGAGACCATTGACCCCGGCCCTCCAGCCGACTCCTCTGTTCCCCTTCCCCTTCATTTCGCCCCCCCTTCGCGCCCTCCGGACCCAGGCCCGTCTCCTTCCCCTCTCCTTGGCCCCGTCTGCGAATCTGACACTCAAATGGCGGAACAGCCGCCCACCCCCTTGGATTGCCCGGAGTTGGCGCAGAATGACGGCCCCGTCTCCTCGCGTGTGGCCTAGTCGAACCGTTTTGCCTTTTTGCCAATGATGATTTTAATTTGGAATTGTCAAGGGGCTGGAGGTCGGACCTTCAAGCCTGTTCTCAAGAATCATCTCCGTATCCATAACCCACTTATGGTTGTCCTCGTGGAACCCCGGATTAGTGGCGACCGGGCTCACCGGGTCGTCCGGGGCTTGGGTTTTGCCCACTCCTTCCGCGTGGAAGCTGCGGGTTATTCGGGCGGCATTTGGCTTCTTTGGCGGGACGAATTCGCTGTTCGGATATTGATCGCGCACCGCCAATTTATTCACATGACCATTTCTTGGGGTCCTCGGGTTTTTGACTTCACGGCCATCTACGCGAGCCCCACCTACTCGCTCCAAAAGTTCCTTTGGCACTATCTGCCTCAAATCGCCTCGCTCACTCATAACCCTTGGCTCCTGGGGGGGGACTTCAATGCTAAGCTGGAAAGTTGCGATAAACGCGGGGGTTCTCGCTCTCAGCCGATCGTTAATCCCCATTTCCGCGACTGTGTCTACAATTGCCACCTATTGGACCTCGATTTTACCGGCCCCCGTTTCACTTGGCGCAGGGGTCTTATCGCGGCCCGACTCGATCGCGCTTTTTGTACGACTTCCTGGCATGATTTGTTTCCTACCACGGCGGTGCACCACCTCCCGTTTCTTAAATCTGATCACCGGCCCATTCTCGTTGATTTTCGGCCCCCTCACTCTAACCCCTCAGCTCCTCGTTCGTTCCGATTCCAAACGGCCTGGCTTACTCACCCTAGTTTCCGTCAATTCGTGACGGATAACTGGCGGCCGCCTTCCCAAGACTTTAGTTCTGCCCTTCGTGATTTCTCTGTCCGCTTACAGTCCTGGAACACTACCACTTTTGGCCACATCTTCCACCGGAAGAGGAGGCTTCTTGCCCGTCTGGCAGGCATTCAACGCCGGTTGGACGACTCGGACTCGCTTTATCTTCGGACTCTGGAGGAGGAGCTTCGCTCTGAGTTGGAGCAGGTGTTGACTCAGGAGGAGCTCTACTGGCACCAGCGCTCTAGGAGCCAATGGTTACTGCATGGCGATCGCAACACCAGCTATTTTCATGCCCTCACGAAATCCCGGCATCGGCAGGGTCGGGTTGCGTCCCTGGTCACTCCTGACGGATCCATTCTCTCCGACCCTGCGGACCTTCGGCGTCACGCCGCTCACTACCTGGAGCACTTGTATCAAGCGGACCCTCACCTGCCCCCCACCTGGGCCATCCGTGGTCACTTCCCCGGTCTTCCCCCGCAAGCGTTGACGGAGCTCAGTCAGCCTCTTTGTCCCGAGGAGATCAAGGCTGCTTTCTTCAGTATGGCCCCTAACAAGGCGCCGGGGATTGACGGGTATTCTGCTCTTTTTTACCAGTCCCAATGGGATACGGTCGGCCCTTCGGTGTCTACCTTTCTTCACAAAATTTTCCGTCACGAGATCTGGGAGACAGCTCTTAATCGCACCATTTTGGTTCTCCTTCCTAAGTCTCCGTCCCCTACCTCGATCATGCAATTTCGACCCATTGCCTTATGTTCCGTGTTATACAAAGCTATTACGAAGATCATTGTTCATCGTCTCCAACCCTATCTGGATACCCTAGTCGCCCCTACCCAGTGCAGCTTTGTCCCTGGGCGCCTGATTACTGATAATATCATTATCACCCAGGAAGTCATCCATTCTATGCAACGGAAAACGGGGCGCAAAGGGTTTATGGCCTTAAAAGTGGACCTGGAAAAGGCGTATGATCGGCTCTCCTGGGAATTCTTACACGATACTCTTATTGACGTCGGCCTTCCTCCTTCTCTGATCAGTCTTATCATGAAATGTGTCACCAGTGTCTCCTTCCAAGTGCGCTGGCATGGAGAGCTGAGTGAGGAGTTCTCCAGCTCCCGTGGTATCCGGCAAGGCGACCCCCTCTCCCCTTATCTTTTTGTGTTGTGCATGGAACGGTTAGGGCATGCCATTTCGAGCGCGGTTTCTTCCGGATGCTGGCTTCCTATCCACCTCAGCCGTCACGGCCCCCCCCTTTCCCATTTATTCTTTGCAGATGATCTTATCCTTTTTTCTGAAGCTTCCCTCCCTCAGGTGGCCGTCATTACGGATGTGTTACAGTCGTTTTGCCGGGCTTCTGGCCAGCGTATCAATCCAGCTAAGTCTCGGAGTTTCTTTTCCCGCAACCTCTCCTCTCAGACGACTCTCCGGTTAAGCAGTGGACTCGGCTACTCGCCGACTCATGACCTCGGCCGGTACCTTGGCGTCCCTCTCCTTCATGACCGGATCAACCGTCGCACTTATCAGCATATTCTTGATCAGGTCCAACAACGGCTCACAGGTTGGTCTACTCGTCTGCTGTCGTTGGCAGGCCGCATTACTTTAGCCCAGTCTGTCATAGCTGCGCTGCCTAGCTATACGATGCAAACCGTTCGCCTGCCCCGCCGCCTATGTGACGAGTTGGAACAGCTTATGCGAAAATTTATCTGGGGGTCCACCCAAGGGACGACGAAACTTCATCTAGTCAACTGGGAGACTGTTTGTAAGCCTAAGGCTTTAGGCGGCCTCGGACTCCGGCGCATTCGGGAAACTAACGATGCATTTCTCACTAAGTTAGGCTGGACGCTGCTTACCCAGCCTCATTCTTTATGGGTCCGGGTTCTCGCCGCTAAGTATCACGCTGATGTCAATACTCTCCCTCCCTCCCTTGGCCCTGCGCGAGGCTCCATGATCTGGCGGAGCATCCAGGCTACTTGGCCCCAGGTTATACGAGGCACTCAATGGCTGCTCGGCGACGGACACCGTATTCGGTTCTGGTTAGATCCTTGGCTGGAGGGCATCGGCCCTCTTCAATCCTGGGCTATTCTCCCGATTCCCGAATCTCTCTTGCCTCTTCGGCTTAGTCACTTTATCGACTCTGAGGGGCACTGGCGGGCGCCTGACTTCCACCGCTACCTCCCGCCTCATATATCCCGGAAGGTCACCGAAGTGTTCCCTCCCCACCCGGATCTAGGGCCGGATCAACTTATTTGGGGTCGTACGATTACAGGGCATTTCTCCGTTGCTTCCACCTACAGCATGAGCATGGGTTATGACGGAGCTCCAGGTCATGCGGTCTGGAAGGCTATCTGGTCGTGGCCGGGCCCCCAACGAATTCGGTCCTTCCTCTGGCTATTGGCCCACGAGCGGCTCCCCACCAACCAAAATCGGGTCCGGATCCGTTGTACCTTCGATGCCACCTGCTATTGTTGTGGTTTCGAGGAAGATTCTCTGCATGTCGTCCGAGACTGCAGCAAGGCTCGTCAAGTCTGGAGCTTATTCCCTCTGCACACGTCTCCGACCGATTTCTTCGGCTTGCCGACTCGGGACTGGCTCATTTCCAACCTCCTTCCTAGCCGTCGCCTCCACGGCCATGCTTGGGCCACTTTGTTTGGCATTTCCTGCTGGTTCCTCTGGCAATGGAGGAACAGGACCCTTTTCGATAGTAATTTTACATGGCCTTCCTCACCCCGGGATGTTATTTTGTCTTATGCAGGTCAACTCCCGACTACCACCAGTGGGCCGCAGCATGCCATCTCTGCAGGGAGTCGAGAGCGACAGGAACTTCTCCTTAGGTGGCGACCCCCCCCTCCCGGGTGGATCAAGGTTAACACGGATGGGGCCAGCCGGCCCTCTGATCACTCTGCCACTGCAGGCGGGCTGTTTCGAGACAGTGCGGGTCGATGGCTTGGTGGCTTCGCCCAGAAGCTAGGTTGGTGCTCAGCCTGGACGGCGGAGCTATGGGGTATCTATACTGGGCTCAGTCTAGCATGGACACAGGGTTTTCGTCATATAGAGCTGGAGATCGATGCTAGCGTGATTTTTGACGTCCTCTCTTCCTCCGATCGCCGATCCCGGGCCCTCAATCCCATCATTCGGCGCATTCATGTTCTGCTCACTAGGAACTGGACTGTTGTTCATCGCCTTGTCTATCGAGAGAGCAACAGAAGTGCGGATTGGTTGGCTCATTACGCGGTGCACTTGGACCCGGGAGTTACCTATTTTGAGACCACACCCATCGGGTGCCACTTGATCCTCTTCGAGGATTTGTCGGGCTTCTGTTGCCCCCGTTTTGTTACTTAATTTGTAATCGCCTTTTCCCCGTTTATCAAAAAAAGAAAGAGCAAAGGGAGTCTTCAGCAGAGAAGGTTTCTTTAAAACAACTGGCATTCAGTTCAGCCAGTTTTGCAAAGAATTATCAAATACAATGTATATACTCTATAAAAGTTTATAATTAAAAACAGTGAATTTAGCAATACCAAGGCTTTGGGTGTTGATGTTAGCAAAAACCTATATTTATTTATGTTCGGCGGTCACGGCCTTGTTTCTGCCGCTCTATTACTAGAATTTTTGTAAGTAGATTTTTTTAAAAATATTATAAAATATTAGTTAAACTAGTATTAATAGATTTTAATAGTTATTTAAAAAGAGCTGTTAATTCTAGATTATTTTAATCACTATAATAAGATAGACATTTAGGACGTTTTAAAAATCAACAATTCGGACACTAATGTCATTTGCTGAGAGTATTTTTTTATCATGTTTAGGTAGCAAATGCTATTATCTCATGTTTGTGGTTGCCTTATTTGTCTTAATAATTGGTTTTTAGTTCTGCTTAATCCCACAATATTTAATTCGTTGGCTTGTCTTTCGTATATGATTACGATGGCTTTTTTTTCCCTAATTGAAAACAAACTAGATTAATTATGCACAATATCATTGAAGTTACTTTCATGATTTTCATGGCTTATCTTTCTTATATGATGCCTGAGGTATGAAGTTACTCTCTTCAAGATGAACAAACCTAGCTAATTGTCTTAGTTACGTTGTAATTTTTTTCGTAATCTCAGTATTTATAATTTGTAAACTGGTCTTTGTATTTATTATTTGTCTATAAGAATAGTTAAGGTTGTAATTAAAATCTTGTATATAAAAAATATTCTTTTTGTTGGTATAATTTAATAATAATTTACTTTTTATATGCAATGCTTCAGATTATTAATTATTTTTATATAATAAATTAACAACAAAAATATTGTATACAATAATATGGATTAAAATTTTCACAAATAAATATAAATAACAGAGTATAACATTTTGTTAAAATGTATATTAAACATTTGACTACATTTTACAAAATGTAGCTAAAAATATTTGGCTACATTTTCAAAAAAAGTTAGATAAAACTTTTTGGCTATGTTTTCGTAACTTAAAACTTTTTATTACATTTCCAAAAAATTAGCTTAAAATGTTCATCTACAAAAAATAAACCTAGCCAAAAGGTATTGGCTACCGCTAATAGTTTTTCGCTGCAAAAATAAAAAGTAGGAAAAAAAACTATTAGTGATAACTAGCAAAAAATAAGTCATCTGTAATTTTTAGCTACGAGAATTTGACACATTTTTGGCAACAAATTTAATATTTGTTAACATAGTTCAAAAAATCTATGTTAACTTTTAATCAACTTTTACAATAATACAATTGGCTTACACAAAGTTAACAACATGAAATATTAATCATAACAAAAGCAAAGTAAATGTTTCATATTCCAACATTTACTTTAATTGTCTTGTATTTTTACCAATACCGAGACTTAGGATAAGCCAAACAATATGCAAGATCAATACATCTTATTCACCAACACAATCAAATTAATAAATTGGGGATATGAGAAATCTTGGGCCAATCTTCACCCTTCTCCCGCTCGCACCTTTCCTCCAGTAAAAAACATCCGTGGATAAATAGACTAGAAAGGGAGGAGGGCAGACCCTCTTCTGGCAAGGACTGGAGCTTAGGGCAGTGAAAGATTTGCAGGTTGCTAAGAGAAGTAAGATTTTGAAGTCCTTTGGAGTTGAGAGATTCCAAATCAGCAAACCACCCTATATAAAGAGAAGTAATTGTGGAAGGTAGCCCCTCTTCCGGCACAGATTTCAGCTTAGGACAATTGCCGATCTCTAACTTCTCGAGATTAGCGAGTTGTTGAATCTTGCTATTGACAACAGATTCTAAGTTTTGTAAATCCCTTACGCAAAGAGAGGTGAGGGAGGAGGAGAGGAACTCTTCTGGCAACAATCGAAGCTCTGGACAACCATCAACAATCAAATGTTGAAGAGAAGTGAGATGTTGAATCCCCTTGTACTCGAGAGATTTCAGATTTGGAAAATCCCTGATTTCAAGAGAGG
>JANKOE010014456.1:0-10255 GCA_026284465.1 Erythroxylum citrifolium | reverse complement strand
AAATTGGTCCTTGAGGGAGACGACTTTAGAATATTCACTGTGCGGGTACTAGGACGATTCTGTACGCTTGCAGAAATTACCGATCAGGCAGTAAGCCTTTAGTTAACGAATCCGCTATCATGAGATCAGTACCAATATACTCAATTGACACTTTATGTTTTTGCACTTCTTCTTTTGCAGACAAATACTTCAAATCTATGTGTTTCGTACCCTATGAATATTTGTCATTCTTCGAGAAGAATCACAATAAATTCTTAACGGTCTGATAATACTGTCGACAAATCCAAGACTTAAGATAAAGTTTCGCAACTACAATTCATGAACCATGGCGTCAAAACATGCCACAAATTCAGCCTCCATAGTGGAAGTAGCAATGACGAACTGCTTTCCACTTTTCTATGAAACTGCTCCTCCAGCTAATATGAACATATAACCGAATGTAGATTTCCGTGAATTTACACAACCGGCATAGTCTGAATTCGAGTAACCTATCACCTCGAGATGGGTTGATTTTTTATATACGAGCATAAAGTCCTTAGTGCCTTGTAAGTATCTAAGGTCTTTCTTTGCAACTTTCCAATAATCCATTCCAGGATTGCTTTGATATCGGCCTAGCATTCCAATAACAAAACTGATATCTGGCTGAGTGCATGTTTGAACATACATTAAGCTCCCAACTACTGACGCATGAGGACTAGACTAAATGTCCTTATGTTCCAAATCGTTTCGTGGACATTGCATTAGACTAAATTTGTCCCCTTTTTGAATTGAAACTATCATTGCGAAGCATTTTTCCATTTGAAATCTTTCTAATACTTTCTCGATATAACCTTTCTGAGACAATCCTGACAATCCTTGTGATCTGTCATAGAATATTTCTATTCCTATCACATAGGATGCCTCACCCATATCTTTCATTTCGAAATTATTAAAAAGAAAATTCTTGACATCACTTAACAAAATGATATTATTAGCAGCAAGAAGGATATCGTCAACATATAGGACTAATATAATGAACTTGCTCCCACTAACCTTTATATAGATAAACCGATCAACGGTGTTTTCTACAAAACCGTAAGACGTAATGATATCATTAAACTTAAAATACCATTGTCGGGAAGCTTGCTTCAGTCCATATGTTGACTTCTTCAATTTACACACTAATCGTTCCTTTACGGTGGTCACAAAACCTTCCGATTGATCAATATAAAATTTTTCTTCCAAGTCATCATTTAGAAAAGCAATTTTTACATCCATTTAGTGAAGCTATAAATTATAATGAGACACCAGTGCCATAAAAATTCTTAAGGAGTCCTTCTTTGAAACTAGAGAGAAGGTCTCTTTATAGTCAATACCATCCTTTTTAATGTAACCTTTGGCAACAAGTCTGGCTTTATACCTTTCAATTTTGCCTTGGGAGTCACGTTTGGCATTAAAGACCCATTTACAACCCACTTGTTTTTCACCTTCCGGTAACTTATCTAATTCCTAAACATTGTTGTCATCCTTTGATTTCAACTCTTTTTTCATAGCATTGAACCATTTTTGAAAATTGGTACATTCTATGGCTTGTTTGAACGAGACTGGATCCTGATCAATGCTCAAGTCACATTCATGTTCAAGTAAGTAAATTTCATAGTCACTCGAAATAGCTGATCTTTTTTGCCTTACAGTCTCCTTCGTAATGCTACTTCTTGTGGCACTTGATCATTTGTAACTTGAACATTATTAGCTGGTTCGTCATTAATATATTCAACTTGTGGAATTGGAACATAATTTATTGTTCAGATATGTTGCGTATCCGTGATGCAACAAGAGGAATAACAACCGGTGGGATCACATCTGATATAGTAGTGTTTACTCAACTTGGAGTAGTTTCTACTTGACTTTCGTGAAAATTCACTTTTCACAGTTCTTCACTTCCGCTGATTGGACCATTCTCAATAAACCGAGCGTTACCAGACTCAACTATTCTCGTACTACGGTTAGGATAATAAAATCTATACCTCTTCGACTTTTCGGGATAGCTAATGAAATAACCACTAACAGTTCTCGCATCAAGCTTCTTTTCATGTGGATTATACAACCTTATTTCTACCGGACAACCCCAAATGTAAAGGTGTCATAAACTAGGTTTCCTTCCTGTCCACAGTTCATAAGGTGTCTTAGGGACTGCCTTACTAGGAATCCTATTAAGCAAATATGCAGCGGTCTTTAATGCATGCATCCACAATGATAATGGTACAGAACTATAACTTAAATACTCCTAACCATATCTATAAGAGTATGATTTCGCCTTTCAGCTACACTAGTTTGATACGGTGTACCAAGCATTGTGTATTACGCATATATTCCTCGACTTGCAAGAAATTTTGCAAATGAACCTAGACATTGTACACTTTCATCAAATTTTCCATAATATTCACCACCTCTGTCAGACCTCACTATCTTTACTTTTCTATCTAACTGCCTTTCTATTAATGAACATCTCTAGGATGTCCACAGATTGAGACTTCTCATGCAACAAATAAATATAACCATATCGTGAGAAGTCATCAATAAAGGTAATAAAATATTTTTTTCCGCCCCAAGAAGGAATGCCGACACGACCACAGATATCAGTGTGTATTAATTCCAGTAATGCATTACTTCTTGTGGCTGGAAGCTTTGATATATGTTTGGTTTGCTTGCCTTTAATGCAATCCACACATATATCCCAGTCAAAAAAATCCAATGGAGGTAATATGTCATTTTTAACTAACCTTTGTACCCTTTCCTTAGATATATGACCTAATCTTTTATGCCACAAAAAAAAAACAGAACATTCATTCTATGCATTACGTTTACTTCCTATAATATGGTCAACATGAAACAGAGATGCAACAAAATCAACATCAAGATTGAAACGATATAAACAATTAATTAGGGTACTAGAACCATAATAGTACTTATGTTTATATAATGAAAAAACATCATTTCCAATCTTAAATTGAAATCTTACATCATCCAATTTTGTAATAGAAACTAAATTCCTAGCACATTCAGGAACATAAAAACACTTTTTTATATCTAAATAATACCTAGTGTCCAAGATCAATCTGTATGACGCAATGCCCTCTATCTATGCCTTCATTCTGTTTCCCATATATAAGAGCTTTTCAGTTCCGTTTATGGTCTAGATTGAAAGGAATCCCTTTTTAACATGTGACGTATGAGTAGTTGCACCAGAATCTAACTACCAGGTATTTTTAGGCACTTCAATAAGATTTGATTCAAAACATACTAAGACATAGTATGTACCTTTATTTTCGAACCAAGCCTTTTGTTTAGGACAATCTTTCTTGAAGTGACCAGGCTTCTTGCAGAAGTGGCACCTCTTATCTTTATTGATTTGACCCTCATTAACTTTGTTGAGAGCTTTGTCTTTATCTTTGCTTTTCTTTCCTGGTTTGTTTTTGCTGCTACTAGCGCCTGGATGAAATGTGAGATGAACGAAGTGCTCCTTCATTTTCTTTAATCTCCCTTCCTCTTGAACTAACATGGCCTTAATTTCTTGAGGGTTTCATTTTTCCTTAATGGTGTTATAATTCACCTGGAACTGACCAAACTCTAGAGGAAGGGAGTTGATAATGAACTATACCAGAAAGGACTCACTTACATCCATACCCATGGATTTCAGCTTCGTAGCTAGGTTTGACATATGAGTTACATGATTGTGAATGGACTGTGACCAGTCAAACTTCTTGGTCGTTAGCTCACTCATTAAAGTTTCTACTATAGACTTGTCATCTATATCAGATTGAGAGTATTCTTTAAGCTTTAACATGAACTCCCTTGTATTATCCGTCTTAGGCATTAATGGCTTCATATTTTCTGCGATTGGCATTCGCATCAAATTCAAACTTAACCTGTTAGACCGTTCCCAAGCCTTAGAATAGATTTGTCAACTTCAAAGCTAGTCTCAATTATGGCTGCGGGTTTTACATCTGAAACTATGGCCAAGTCCAAATCCATTACACCCAGTTGAAACTGGATTTGTTCGGACCAATTAGCATAATTCAGACCATTGAACTTGATTAGCCTATTTCCTAAAGCAAACAAATTAGTAGATGCTGCAAACACATCATATAGCTCACTCATTAATGCTTTGAGTAAACCTAAATAGATTCAAACTAACACTTTGATTATGCATTTAAATTCTCCTTTGGGTGAAATTTAAATACATAGTTGTAACCTATTATGATGAATATATATAGTTCACTATAATGGACAATCAATCATATTCTAGTTAACATGTATGTTATCTTTGGATATACAATCATATTAACTAAATATTTTGATAAAATCCCTTTAATGTCATTAATTATAAGCAATGGTCCACCTTTGGATGACCTCCTAGCGTTATAATTAATAATCTCAATTGTTCAGTTCAATCGTTATGTCATTTTAGCATCATATCATATTGAACAATTAAAACAATCATAATTAAATGATTAATATTTTTAAGCTAGGCTACTTTGGTGACTAACAAGCTTTCCATGCAATAAACATTTAATTAGTTTGATCACTTTGGTGACTAACAAACTATTCTAAACTTACCATTATGTCATGTAACACATGCATCATATGATAGGAAAATTTAATTCCAAATATTACATAATATAAAATAGTCAATGTACCAAAGAAATAATACTATAGCACTAATTTCCAAAATTATATTATGTATAGAAAAAAAAATCAATTATGAATTAAATAATCCATTATAATTGGGCCATAATCATTTATTAATTTAATTTTAATTTTTAATGGCCCAAAAGCTCAAAACAAATTAGTCCATAATCTAAATTTGGGCCTAGAAGTCCATATGTGCGTGCCAGCGTCTGCCAATAGAAAGGCAGCATCCCTGAGAAAGGCAGCATATGGCGCGTGCAATTTCCACTACCTCTAGCGCAACGTCTGGGGCGTGCACTGATGCTACGCCGTCTTCTTCCTCAGACGCCTTTGATTTTGGGTTTGTTTGTTTTTTTTTTCCTTTTCTCTCCACACGAAAAACATTCCAACCTTACCCAGAGCATCTCTAGCCAACATAATAATCATAGAGGACATATCAAGCATTACCAAGAGCATCTCTTGTGTTTGGTTTCTCTTCATACCGAAAACTTTTAGTTTTATATTTTCAAGTCTCTTTACTGTGTATTACCCTTCATCTAAACCATCTATTCATGACCATTATGTTTCGGTTAAACAGTGAGAATGCTATTAACATCCGAAAATCATCAAACCGAAAAGCTTCAAAATGTGCAATTTTTCTGTTACTATGTCTGTGATTCATGGCAGTGCAATTTTTCATGGCAGCACAGTGCAGAAAGTAATGCCATTACAAATACAGAACAAAACATAAACGAATAAAAAATACAAGCATACATAAACGATACACGGTAGAACACAAATCATGCAACACCGTGCTCTGATACCAATTGTAATAGCTTTTATGGATCGATTTATTTGGACATACCTGTATCCATGATTATTTTTTGTAAGATGTTGATTTTCTCTCTTCATCTTTCTTTAATGTGTTTCTTCAATGGTTAAGATAACCTTTCATAAGTTTCTAAAACTTATTTATACTTAAACCAACTATCATGTTGGTTCATATTAAAAGAAAGAGGGAAAGGGTCTTTGACCCATTTGAGATCCCTTTATTTAGTACCCAATAATCATCATCTTGGGTGCTTTTCATGAGACTCAAACTATAAGTCATATAGGTCATTAAATATTCTAACATCTTAAACCCTGAGTATAATGCCTATCACTCTCTTTTTTTATTTACGGGCAAAGAAACAGGATGAGTTCAAAGTCTACGTAGGAACATACATGGCAAGATCCAAGGTTAAATACTTCCACTGTCCCTTTGCATTGAACGATTTTTTAAAAATATATTATGATAATATTAATAAATAAAATTTTATACGACATTACATAATGTATTATACGATTATTTGTGTTCAAATAATTTAATTAAACTCTATTTGTAATAATTTTAAATTATAAAAATACAGTTTGAAATATAAATTACCATAGAAGTTCAAGTCTTTTACTTAGAAAAGGGAAACATAAATAGAAAGGAGTACCTGCATGACTAAATTGATCAAATTCCTAAAGAGTGATGTTATGAATTTGATCAATTTCTATTTCAAGTTTTGTCTTCAAACAATTATTATTTAACCATCACTCTTTAGTTATCATTAATTTGCATTTATCATATTCAATACAATGTTTGAAATATAATAAAAAGTTATACAATAGCTAAATAATATTAAAAAATTTAAACAATTGTTAAATAAAAACTAAGATATAAAATATAAAATAAAAGAATTTCAGTATTTTAATTCTAATTTTAATCATAATTACATTTACCTCTGAAATTCTCTATTTATTAAAAGTAGTGACATTAATTATTTCAAGATATTGTCCTCACATTATATATACTAAATACTCAAAAACAAAATTTTGTCTTATTTATTTTCTTAAAAAATTCATATTTACGTGACCAATTATGTGATACTCGTAACGAGAATCCTCTAATCACGAGACTAACTATTACTTGAAATTACTTCTAATAATAAACCTAATTCATCTCAAAACAAGTCGGATAAACATATAATTTTGGCAGAAAAAGTATTACCAACAAAGATTACAAATATTGGGTACAACTATAAATGCTTCTAACAACAACAATAACAATACTCAATATAAATCTTGTTGATATTTAAAATTTAGAAAGATTTAATAATACACAATTTTACTTCCAATTAATAAAATGATTATTTTTAAATGATGTTACCAAAAATATGGTAGGTATCTACATCATTATTAATAATATAAAATGATGATCGTCTTGTGAAAAACTCTAGCAATGATGTTCTGTTCCTTCTTTTATTTTTATTTTGTAATTTTTTGTTCGAATGATTAAAATATTGAATCGATTGAGTTATTTATTTTAATTAGAAAAATTTTGAATCAACTAATTTTTTTAGTTCAAATTTAATATTTAATTTTAATAATTTTTGTTGCTAAAAAATAAACAATTAATTAATTAATCAAGATTTTTGTAAATTAATCAATTTTTTAAAATTAAAATTAAATAATTAAATTTTATTTTACAATATCTTTTTGTTAAAAAACACACAACAAGTTAATATTATAACATAATAACCAAACTAATTTTCCCAAATAATTACCAGGAGAAAGTAATCGATTATAGTCTCACGCAAATAATACAAATCTTAACGATAATACAATTTGTTCTTTAGGCAATCTCAAAAAAAATCTTTTTATAGAAAATTTCTTTGTATTCTATTTTTAATTATATATATATATATTAGGCTTAGGCCCGATTAGGCTCGGCCACTGACTTGGGCCCAATCAGGCTCAGACTCGGTCTCGATCTCGCCTTTGGTTGAACTTGGCCACGGTGCGCGCTGCTCGGGCCTGGGCACGTAATGCTCTGGCCTGGGCACGCGATGCTCGAGCCTGAATCGAAGTAGTAGCCGTTGGCACTGTTGCTTTTGAGGTCAGCATCGACGTTAAAGCTGTATTCAAGTCCACAGCTTGTACACCTTGACTTGTTGAGATGGTCCATATTGAACCATTTCCATGATGTTGTTGTGTATTTGGGCTATCTTTCAGCTTCCCTGATGATATTTCCAGGGGCTTTCTGCCTAGAATTTCCAGTACATCATTCACAATTTGCATCGTAACATCGATCTCCGGGCTGAAAAAGTGTAAAGGTAGTGAGAAATGAAATCCATCTCCATAGTATCTGATAAACATGGAATTAGTAATTATACCTCGTCTCCTTCGCGATTCTCCCGGACAGACAACCAGCAGCCGCCATTGCAGCTCTCCAACGTGGTAGTACTCCTGTGCGGCTTCCATAATCAATCTCAAGTTTAGCAAAGTCTTGAGCGAAAACCCCAGTTTGGTTTCTAACCTCTGAAGCAGTGACATGGTAGAAGACAGGTATAACTTTTTGTCTGAGCATAGGATTGTCTTTACACTCCATAATCTTCACAAGTTCGTCCAAGCTCCATGGAGAAGACGCATAACCTTTAGAGAAAATAGCTAATGCAACCTTAGAATCTTGGATTGCGTTCATAAGTGATGAGTTAATATCCTCGCCCCTTCTAAGGTTGTAATCGACAAATATATTGAGAGATGCATGATTAAGAGCTGAGATCAAATAACCGAGGAAATTGTTACGAACGTCTTGACCCCTGAAATTCAGGAAAACGTCATATTTCTGAGAACCTGGAGAAGATAAAGCCATAAGAAGAAGACAGGCACTGTTGTACTTAAAACCCTGTCGAAGAACAAGACAAAAATGAACTCACTGTCTTAAATCCTGAGGATAATGCCTGTCGCTCCCATTTTTTATTTACAGGGAAAGAAACAGCTAGGAAGCTGAGTTCAAAGTCTACGTAGGAACATACACGGCAAGATCCACGGTCAAAAGGTTACCTGCACTACTTGGCTCCTCTGCATTGAACGATTATTTAAAAATATATTATGATATTAGAAATAGTAACAAATAAAAGTTAGATGACGTTACATAATTTATTATACGTTTTTAAAAAAAATAATTTAATTAATTTCTATCAGTAATAATACACTAAAATATAATTACCATAGAAGTCCAATCTTTTAGTCAACTTAAAAAAAGGGAAACGTAAATAGGAAGGAATACTTGCGTGACTAAAAGGATAAGGATTCGTGTTCCATCATCCATGCTTCTTTGGATAACCACTTCCCTTTTTTTTTCTTACGAGGAACTCAAAAATAAAAAGAGGATTTGTGAATAGTAAATCGTAACTTTTCATAATTTTTCGAGTTAGTTTCATGCAATTTGATCTATTTCTATTGAGATTTATGTTCTTTTAACAATTATTGTTTATGTTAGTTAAACTCGTTACATTATTATTTAGTTATATTAATTTTTATTTATCATATTTCAATATAATGTTATTCCAAATAAAAAATGAAATATAATAAAGTTTTATACAATAGCTAAATAATACTATAAAAATAAGTAATAAATTTTCAATTATAAAACAAAAAACAAAAATAAAATAAAAATTTCAGTATGTTTAATTATATTTTTAGTCATAATCATATTTGCCTCTAAAATTAATTAATCTGTTTAAAGTAGTGAAATTAATTATTTTAAGATATTTTCCTCACATTTTATATATTAAATTAACAAAAACAAAATCTTGACATGTTCATTTTCTTAGGAAATTCATATTTGCATAATCAATTATGTGACTTGTAACGAGAATCCTCTCATCATGAGACTAACTATGACTCGAAATTACTTCTAAGCATAAACCCTAATTCATATAAAAACAAATCGCATAAACAAATAATTTGCAGAAAAGTATGGCCGACAAAGATTACAAATATTGGGGATAGCTACAGTCAGTGACGTAGCTACATGGAGCTACATGGAGGTATTGGGCCCTCAAAGTTTTTTTAAAAAATATTTTTAATATATATATATATAAAAGGACAGAGTTATTTAAGGGTCAGTGGGATACTGGACTCCCCAAAATTTTAAAAAATAAATATTTGAGCCCTCCCATATTAAATTTCTGACTCCGTCACTGGCTACAATGGCTTCCAGAACGTTGAAAAAGTCCAAAGCTATGGTAGATATATGTACACAATTACTAATATTATAAAATGATGACCAACATTATAATCATCTAGTTGTTTTTAAAATAGATCCCGATATCAAATATCAAAATATAATAAAAATTAATTAAAAGAAATGCTATAATTCCAATTAGGAATTCGTTTGGCCCCTCATGTCATTTTATTTTGACAAACTTTAGCTATTATTTCGTTTTTGTTTTTTTTCTAATAACTTCGATCCCGAACTTACCTCTCGTAGGAACAGATGCATCAACATAAGAACAGATGCAACAAAAATAAGGTTTTAATTACATATTGCAAGCAGTTATAATAATTACAAATGATGTAAGTGCAATTATAAATAATAAAAGTGTACGTAATGAAAACTAACTCCGACCTGAATTGCATTATAATAGTCTTATATATGTTATTGCAATTGTAATTGTAATCATAGTTGCGCCATGTTTGAACATAGCAAAAGTAATACGTAGTCAATGATGGTGGTACGTCGGTGAAGAAATGCAAGAAATGAGCAGTAGTTAGGTTAGGAAATAGAATAATG
>JANKOE010014435.1:0-10257 GCA_026284465.1 Erythroxylum citrifolium | reverse complement strand
CTTTAGGGCACAATCTGACAGTACTGTACAAGCATAAGTCGAGTTGTATCCTCATACAAGTCGACTTATGAGTACTGTGCATGTGTAAGTCGAGTTACAGGAGTGTACAAGTCGACTTACACTTACACCATTATCATAGGATATGAACTTGAATGTTTCTAAATGTTTGGGTATGTACCCTATGGTAGTGGGATGTTGCAATTTATGTATGTTGGAATGTGGATAAAGATATGAATACATCACTTTTCCGTGTATGATGATGAATGATTCATAAATTGATGTGGAGATGATTTAGAGTTAGAGATGAATATTGTTGAATTGTGCTGGACATGTACAGATGCAGTGTTTCCACTAAACATGCATCTGTATTTTAGCCATATCGTGATATGTAGATATCTACATAAGATGATTTTAAGTTCAAATTAAACTAGAGACAAATGGCTATAATTTTAATGAAGAAATCGAAATTTAATTATGTCTCTAAGGGTTTCAAAATGTAGCTTGAAGTTGAGTTTGTAGATTCTGTCTTGGTTTGGAATAGTCTTTAGTGTTTTTAGTATAAGTTACAGAATATGCAACCAAATTACATGAAATTAGTCTCATTTGAAACTAAAGACATAAAGGAACAATTGTTTAGAAGAGCGTTTTCCTAAATTCTTCATTTTCCCTGGCAAAATTGCCATGAAACATTGACCTGAAGGTCTGTTTTTAGAGGAGCTAGAATGAAGTCTGAAAAAGAAGGGAGTGCACGATCGTGCTTAGGTCACAAGGGATCTCACCATCGTGAACAAGTATAATGGTGACAATAGAGAAGCAATTGGAATTGCACGATCGTGCTTGAGGTGTAGTGAAAGTTGATAGATGCGAACATCGATCTTTCGGCCATAACTTTTTCTCTAAACCTCCAAATAACTTGATTCTTAAGCCAACAGATTCCTGGCACAGTGTTCTACCATTCCATAAAAATTGGTAGCATTCAAGATTGAATTAAATAGATTGGTCAAATGAAACTGTGGAGTCGGTTGGAACAGTGAAATAGGATAATGTTACTGAACACACTTCAATATTTTGATTATATTTGGACTTATAAGATTTCAAATTAGATTTTTTTTATTTGAGGTAAATTAGAGAAATAGGGCTACAAATCATCTGAAGAAGTTGAATTGTGATTCAGTCTCTAAGAAGTTCAATTTTTGGATGGAATTTGTGCATAGTATACTATTTTTTAATAAGAATAGCCCAAAAATGTTTGAGTTATATCTTTCAAATTACTGAACCAAATTGAATGATTTTGGGGTCAATAAAAACATAAGACATAGCAGAACACTTTTCTAGAAGAAAATATGACCAAATTACTTCATTTACTCTTTAATTGAATGTAAACAGTAGACCCGAAAGTGTTTCTTGGAGAAATATGAAGTGATTCAATGAGAAAGGAATAGAAATTTTAATGGTTTCAGTGAGGCATAAATCGAAGTATAAATTATACTTAGATGAGTTTTGATATGACAATGATTTTGTGATGAAATTGATGAAAAAAATAACCAGGATTGTCATGAACATGCATTGTACATATTTCATTTCATACATGTGCATTTTTGAACACTTATAATTGTGCAAATTGTGATGTATGTGTATGCTATTTGATTTAGAGGAGCAATTGGAACGTCAACCTCCAGACGTTGACGACACTTCCAGGCTTTAGCTTCGGGAGCAACTTGTGAGTAACCTATATGGTTCTACTCAATTATTTGTTGTGTTAGATTATGTTTGAATTGCTTAATGAATAGGAATTAAATTGTGTTGATTTTCGGACAGAAGGTCCAATGATTGTGAAATGTGATGTGATATTGAAGTGCTGCTTGAATGAGAATTGGATGAACTATGTGCTTTATAATATGATTGATTATGATAGATGCAGTCCATACATGAATGCGCAATCAAATAATGGCAGTTGTGGCCAGAGTAACCACCGATCAGAGCTTAAAGCTCAACATGTGAAAAAAGCCTCGAGCTTAGAAAGTGATTAAGAGCCTAAGACTTACTATGTAAAATAAGCCCTGTATCCACATCGGATAAGGGACAGTTAGCAATAAGCCCGGTATTCAAAATAGATATGGGACAATTTAGGTACTCGATCACAACAACATAATATTTGGAAAGAAGTCTCATGAGCATTTCATATGCATTTTTAAAAAGTATGTTGATTGTTTGAAATGCCGAATTGATTGCTTTTAAATGTAAATGTGATAAGAGATGCCTATGAAAAAGTGCAAAGATGTGAATTATATGTTATATGAATTGTTGTGTTACATGAATTGAGTGAACCATCGATGATGGTTACCTCATTAAGTTTGCAAAACTCGCCCAAAATTTGTAATTATTTTTCAGGCTCAGAAGAGTACCCTGTTAGGCAAATGGGAGTACAGCTACTACATTCGAATAAGAGGTAGAGGTTGGGATCAGTTCGCATCTACATTTATAATTTACTATTTTTGTATCAATTTGTATAATCCGCAATTTTTGTATCAGATTATGTATTCCGAATAGTTTTGTACAATGTGTATACAAATGTACTTATGTTGTAATGTAAAGACACTACGACCAAAATGTTTTGTTTTGTAATGGGCCCAAATGGCTATTGAAATTATGTTGATTATATTGTTATGATTGAAAAAGTTTACGCCCGATTTCGTTATGGATTTCTGCATATTTTGTTTGTGGTTTCAAAAAAAATTATATCAATTTTTGTACTAATTAAGTGCTCTAGCATGCTACCCTCGCGGAGCATGGTCTCGGATATCACTCGGGATGTCGGGCACGTGTCTTACGGGAGTGGGGTGCTATAGAGAGGCTCATCTTGTGGAGATGAAAGAAATAGAAGAAAAACTACTTTTGCTATTGGCTAACAAAGGAGACGAAAATATATTTTTATGGTATCTTGACACTGGTGCTAGCAACCATATGAGTGGCAATAAAGAGCTATTCATGGAGTTTGATGAGAAGAAAAAAGGAGAAATTGTTTTTGACAATAATTCAAAAGTTTCAATTGAAGGCAAAGGTGATATTCTTGTCTTTACAAAAAATGGTGGTCATAATTTCACAAGTCTATTATGTTCCTTCTTTAAAAGCAAATATCTTGAGTATGGGACAATTGTGAAGACATGGATATGATATCCATTTAAAAGATGCTTGTTGCATTTTGAGAGATGAAGCACACAACTTAATGGCAAGGGTACCTATATCAAAGAATAAAATGTTCAAGCTCAATGTCAATATTGATCACCCAAGATGATTGAAGACATATGTCAAAGGCTTCTCTTGGCTTTGGCATATGAGATTTGGTCATCTAAATTTTGTAGGATTAAATTTATTAGCAAAGGAGAATATGGTGAATGGTTTGCCTCTCATTACTCAACACAATCAATTATGTGAAGGAAGTGCCATGGAAAAGCAAGTGAGAAAGCCTTTTCCAAAGTAGTCCGCCACGAGAACCATCAAGTCACTTCAACTTGTTCAAGCCAATATTTGTGGCCTAATCAAGCCATCTTTTTATGGTAAAGCAAACTATTTGTTACTCTTTATTGATTATTTTTCTCCCAAAACTTAGGTTTATTTTTTGAATAGGAGGCTTTTGGAGATTTTTAAAAGTTCGAAGCCCAAGTTGATAAAAAGAGTGGATTTGCTATAAAATCTTTGAGGACGAATAGAGGGGGAGAGTTAACTTCCTTGCAGTTCAACAAATTTTACGAAGTTAAAGGCATTCATCATTTTAATACGGTTCCATACTCTCCACAACAAAATGGAGTTGGAACGTAAGAATAGATCTAATCTTAATATGGCAAGGAGCATGCTAAAGAGCAAAAATATGCTTAAGGAGTTTTTGGTTGAAGTTGTCACTTGCGCTTTATATTTGTCCAACTTATCCCCTACTAGAAGTGTTCATGGGATGACTCCTCAAGAAGCTTGGAGTGATAAGAAGCCAAGTGTTTCTCATTTGCGAATTTTTGGAAGTATAGCATATGCTCATGTTCCTAAAGAGATAAGATCAAAGATAGATGACAAAAGTGAAAAGCATGTTTTCATTGGCTATAGCTATAATTCTAAGGGCTATAAGTTGTTTAATCCAACCAATAGGAAGATTTAAATTAATAGAGATGTTGATTTTGATGAAGAAAGTTCATGGAAGAGGGATGTCTCTAAAAATGAAGAAAGTGTTTCATTTCCTATGATTAGAGATTTTAACCATGATAGGCATGAAAATATTCATACTCCTCCTCAATCACCCAATCCTAGAAGAAATAAAAATCCTCCTCAAAGCTCGTCCAAGGGTCCTAAAGGAAGAAGGAGTCTATGAGATCTTTATGAGTCTAGGGAGATGGAAGAAAATACAACACTATTTTTTCTCTTTGTCGATTTCAAGCCGCTGCATTTTGAAGAACCTATACAAGAAAAAAATGGAGATGTGCAATGGATGAAGAGATTCAAGCAATTCAAAAGAATGACACATGGGAGCTTTCTACTCTTCGAAAGGGACAAACGGTGATTGGTGTGAAATGGGTATATAAAGTCAAAAGAAATGATCAAGGATAAGTAGAGAGGTCTAAGGCAAGAATTATTGTTAAAGGTTGTAATCAACGACATGAAGTAGATTATGATGAGGTTTTTGCTCCTATAGCTCGACTAGAGACCATTCAATTAGTTGTTTCCTTGGCAACACAAAAGAGATGGAAGATTTATCAAAAGGATGTTAAATCGACATTCTTGAATGGCTACCTTAAGGAAGAGGTGTTTATCCAACAATCATAGGGGTACTTGGTGAAAAGACATAAAGATAAAGTGTTGAAGTTAAAAAATGCATTATATGGCTTGAAAGAAACTCCAAGAGCTTGCTATAGTTGCATTGATAAGTACTTTCAAAGCCATGGATTCATCAAATGTCCCAAAGAACATTATCTTTATGTCAAAGGATGTGAAAATGGAAGCATTCTTCTTGTATGCCTATATGTTAGATGTTCAAAGAGTTTAAGAAGGTGATGACTAAAGAATTTGAAATGATTGATATAAAACTTATGTCTTATTTCCTTGGTATTGAAGTGAAACAAGATGATGATGCTATCTTTATTTCTCAAGAGGCTTATGCAAGAAAGATTCTTGAGAAATTTAAGATGAAAATTTCAAGCCCATTAGTACCCCAATTGATTATGTAACAAAATTTTCAAATTTTGATGAAGGTGAAAAGGTTGATCCAACTATTTTTAGGAGTCTTGTTGGAAGCTTGAGGTATTTGACATGTATAAGACCTGATATTCACTTTAGAGTGGGGGTTATAAGTCGTTTTATGGAAGCTCCAACTAGTACTCATATGGAAATGACTAAAAGGATTTTGCGATATATCAAAGATACTATTGACTATGGTTTGCACCATTCTTCTTCATCTAATTTTCAACTTATTGGTTATAGTGATAATGATTGGGGAGATGATGATGATGATAGAAAGACCACAAGCAAGTTATATTTTTCATGGGTGACACTGCTTTTACTTGGAGTTCTAAAAAACAATACATTGTGACTTCATCTATATGTGAAGTCGAATATGTTACAGCTACTCTAGTATCACACATGCAATTTAGTTAAGGAAGTTGTTGAAGATGCTACATGTGAGTCAAGATGGAGCTACCTCAATTTTTGTGGATAACAAATCTGCTATAGTATTGGGGAAAATTCCTATGTTCCATGATCGAAGTGTTAGTTTATGCCCTTGTAACCAATCAATTGAATGCAAATTAATGTATGATATTATTTTAATTAATGAAAAAGGCTTTATTTATCTTTATGTATTAATTTAATCAATATTTTATGTTTTAATACTAAAGGTAAAATCCTTGGAATAATTACTATGTAATTGAATTATGATGAGATCATAATTATGAGATTCAATTTACACTTATGTATTGTTCATAAATGTTCCTAGTTATAGTTTCATTAAGACGGGATATTATTGAAATGGTAAAACTAGCACACATTATGTTTCTTTCTTATGAAGAAAGTAATTGATCTCATAAATTAAAATACGCAGACATTTAAACTAATGTGTGGGTGATTATTAGAGAATAAGTCACTAAACTGATCTGATTATGAGAACTTTGAATGGAATATTACTTATGTGCTTGTGGATTATCTCATAATGATGGTTGTATAATTGATCCTCAAACTTGAGATTATCAAGGTATCTCGTATGGGAATTACTATATTTTAATACTACTTATTAATCGTCCTAAGATAATTAAGTTGGTAATAATTAGATACAGTATAAACTATATGGAGATAGTTGAGTAAGTTAATATAGGATTCACCACGCTAAAGTAATTAGAGAGAATATTCTACTCTTCTTGATTAATAATGATTTATGGAATTCTATGGTTAGAGTGAATTGATATTTGAAAAGGTGCTTTCAAATTTCAATTATAAATCAATCACTAATTAGCAAGAATCAACATAATTGGACCAAAAGAGTAGACAATATATCCATACTCTATCCCATTAGAATATTGAATGACAAAAGGATTAAATTATACATCATAACCATCTATGGACAGATTAAATCAATCACTTTGACATTCCTAATATTTGGCTAATCATGACATGTTGTTAGACGACAATTAAGATTTATAATTATGAATTGTTTAATTGGGGCATTAAAGATAAATTAAAAGAATTTTTTATTTATCTAATTGTAATTGTGAATTAGAATTGTAATTTATAATCATTGCCAATTTATTAGGAACCTAATGGGTCACAAATCAAATAGCAATTTGTGAAAGAATAATCAATTTAATTAAATTGGACTTGGACTTAATTATAAAGTTTGAGAAACTTTGGGATCAAATATGAGATATTAGATCTTATTAAAATTAAATTATTTATAATTAGAATTTGACTTTAATTATAATTAAAGAAATTTAATTTTAATTAAAGACCCTAATGATTTTTCTTTTTAAATAAAGGAAGAACATTTAGAAGCTAGCATTTTGTCTTCTTCCTTTTAAAATAGTATTGAGAATTGCTTTGTGGATATCATAAGAGGCTGGACAATTGAGCAGCTCGTAATTGACAAATCGGAAACAGTTTCAAAGGTTTTATCAACTAGAACGCAAAAGGTATGATTTCTTATTCAAATTCATGTCTTATTCAAGTTAATTTAATTATCAAGATCTGCTCAGAATATGTAAAATTGTTTGTTTTTTGACTGCGCTTGTGATTCGATATCACGGTTAGATTCCAACAGTAATATCAGAGCCTCCATTATATGTTTAACTTGGATTAAATGCTTAATTTTTATTGATTTTGATAAAAAATTACTCTTTTACGCTATAGGTTTTGTCTTCCTAAGACTGTTTGTTGTCTATCTCTGAATTGTGTTTACACAAGTTCTATAATTTTTTTGATAACTTAATTCACATGCATGTATCTAGAAATTACTTCCTTTTGCGATTTGAGTTCTGAAAAATCTAAAACTTGAGGACAATGCATATATGCTTGCATTTACTATCTATGTAGTTTATGTGATATATTGCATCTGATGACTACATATTCATTTTGAAATTTATTTTGCATCTATTGTTTGTAGTTTAATGCGATTCTGGAAATTGTTTTTATGTTTTCGCGAATTGGTTCTTGAACACCTTGCGTTTCCAATTCTGGAGTTATTTCTGCACATTTGTTCTGGAACCCTAAAAGACAAATCAGAATGTGCAATCTAAAAACCCAACCGTTCTCTCTGTGTGTTGCTTATTAAAGATCTAAAAATATTGTTTTCTCTAAGTCCAATTCTTCTGTCCAGTTTTATGGTGTCTTATTGTGTCCAGTGAATCTCAACCATTTATTTATGTGAGTCTTACGTTTATTTATGAGGGGCCCATACGAGACCTGCATAAATAAATGGTTGATATTTACTGGACACAATAAGACACCATAAAAACTGCAGAGAGGATTTTGTTCCGTTTTCTCCTAACTTGTGATTTTCTGATTGCCTTGTTTGTGTTTATTGCGTTTATGGATTACATAACCAAGTGTCTTAAAAACCACCTAAGAAATGTCTCACCAGCGGTGAAAGACCGCTTGTGATTGTGGATCGGTGACACCACTGATTGGCGTCACCACCGTGAAACAAGATGGGTGAAAAATCACCCATGGACGTAGGCAGTGAGTAACTCGGCAACGACAATTCACCAGTGTGGAGGGTTGACTGTTGACGGTTGAAGTAGTTGGAGGAAACGTAGGAGATGGGTGTCGGTTGGAGACAAGTGGGGAATCGTAGGACAATGACGTGAGGGAAGTAGATGTGGGAGCGTCGGTTTGAAAAACTTGGGAGGGAGGCAGTTGCAGAAGTAGGTGGAAGCTTTTGGAGGAGACGATCATGTTAGTCACGCGTTCTGTAGCAGACGTGATTGGTGCATGTACTGCATGCACCAGTCAACCCTCCCTGTTGACCGTGGGCTGGTACAGTACACGCACCCGCGTGCATTGTACGCGTTAGGCACCCTCCATCCCATCCCTCTTTTAATTGATTTTAATATTTTAAAAACATAATTTTGTATATACTCCTAATAAAATTAAATGATGTGTTTCCAATTTTAAAAAATTATTTTCAAAGGTTATTTTTATTAGGAAAAGGTTTTGAATTTATTTTAATTTTTCAAGAGCTGAATTATTAAATTAAATTAGTTATCAAATCAATAATTAGAATCAAGCAAATATTTTTTAAAAGATAATTTCTTTCATAATTAGATTATATTTGAAATTATAAATATAATGAGATTATATATTTTGATGAGATTGGAAATTTTTGAAATTTTAAATCCCTCAATTAAACATTAAGCACACGTCAAGAACGTGATAGTTGCCTTCCATTATTTGAGAATAAAACCAATTTTTTGTTTATTGCTTGGCTTGTTGAGTAAACTTAAGGTCACTTCGGATATGCTTTATCTTAAATTAATGGGTCCTACGTAACTAAATTTGTATAATTTGGATGGAAAAACTCATGATTATATGGATTTAAAGGCAGGGTTACGAATAATATATATAATATATTATGGCAAAGAATTGTCACTTAACGATTTTAGGAATCACATAAGATCTGATTGAAAAGTAGTTTTCTACCTAACTTAAATTTAATTGGTTTTTTTAGCAAACTCAAGATCAATTAATTTTAAATTGGATCCTAGTAGGAAATTATTTGATAATTTCTCGATTTAATAGTGTGGGCTATTAAGTTGATTAAAAATAGTGGAAGTAATCAAATAATTTTGAAGTCCTTATTTTATTTGATTTTGGATATAAACTAATATTTGTTCCTTTTATTTTTTTCGGTTATTGAATCTGAAGATGAGCACTAACCTGACATTGAGGAGCATCATGGATGCTAACAAGCTTACTGGACCTAACTTTTCAGACTGGTTACGAAACTTAAGAATAATTCTTGGGTAAGAAAAAAAGTTATACGTTCTTGATACTCTTGCTCCATTAGAACCTTATTCAGATGCAATTGATGAAGATTGGGAGAAATATCAACATTGTATTGATGACGTTGCACAAGCTACATGTGTGATGTTAGCTAGCATGTCTCCTGAACTTCAAAGATAGCATGAGAACATGGATGCACCTACTATGATAATGCATCTCAAGGAGTTATTTGGTGTACAAAGTAGGGTGGAGAGATATCAAATGTTGGGAACCGATCTCGGAACCGGACCCCAACCGAAAAGCGGAAGACGGAAACGAAGAAAACAGAATCGAAAGCAGAAATCGAAAGAACGGATTTCTTATCGAATTCGAAGAGGAACAAAACGGAAGCAAATCGAAACAAACATTTAAAAACGAACAGAAACAAATGCCGACATCCGAAAGCGCAAATCTTAGAAAACGAAACGTTGCGTTGGAAACCCTAGACTAATCCAAACCCGAAAATCGGTCTAAATTTTTTTTTCTTCTTTCTTATTCAATCAAAGCCATAAATTTCCTTATTCGGAAATTTTATCCTCATTCAATCTATATAAAGCACTTAATTTCCCAAACGGAAAATCATTCTCAATCAACACTTATTTCTTCGAATTCTATCACATCTCATAACCGATTAATTAAAGACAAACTCTTATTATTCTATTCTTTGCCATAACCGATTTTATCGAAAATCGGGCAGCATAACGGCTGTATTTTGAACAGCCCAAAAATCTGCAAAGGTTCAAAATACAC
>JANKOE010014407.1:0-10259 GCA_026284465.1 Erythroxylum citrifolium | reverse complement strand
TGCTCACATACGTTAATCCTCATTTAATTTGTATGCAGCCCTTAAAACCCAGACGCCTCCTCCAAAACGCAGCCCTCTGATTTGAAATTTAATTTGCTCTTCTCCAAAACTTTACTCCTTTGTGCTCTTTTCTTCATGTCTTTATTATTTTTTTTAATTTTCTTTGTCTCACTCCATGAAGACAAACAAAAATAAATCTTCAGACCCAAATGCAATGCTTTTAACTTACTTTAATTTCTTTGCTCTCAAATTGTACCTAAAAATAAATATGAAATAAAGTGAGTAGTTTAATCATTTTTGTACCATTAATCACTAAGTGAAATTAATTAAAAATATCAACAATTAAGCACATATCAAGTAATATTCAATTTTGACAATATATTAGACCAATATGCTTTTTTATTAATCTCATATCTGGGTTAAATTTAATATTGCACCATCTTAATAATCGGACAAACTCAATAATTCAACTATTCTCCCAAAACATAATAATTTAACTATCAATTCAAAAGTAAAATTATTCATAATAAAAATCAACAAATTCAGAAACAAAATTGTTGCCGATAGAATAATTTAACTCTATAGTAACCAAGTTGGACACATTTGATTATAAATAGGACTCATGTTAATGGGCTTGAGATAACGTATTATAAGCTCTCATTAGATGTTGTACGCATTTATTTTACATTTATAAAATTATTTTGTTATAATATGTTTCGTTCTTATGTTTAATTCTTTCTTAAAATTTCCTTAGTGCTATTGTCCAAAACGTGTTTGATGAAGTGTCACAAAGACCCTTGGAGGTATACTTGCTTATTATTATTCACCATTTAAAAACACTTGAAATATGTATCTATATATGAATAAACATGTCTCTTCATATACAATATATTGCCTTTTTATTTTCCAAGTTCTAAAATGCCTAAATTAAATTGTATACCAAATGTTTGTTGAAATATTTTTATAAACTAACAAAAAACCCTATCCTTTTTATATGAAAGTTTGGGGTTGTCTAGCTTACGTAAAGCGAATTCAATCAGACAAGCTTGAAACAAAATCTGATAAATGTCTATTTGTAGGATATCCTATGGAAAGAATTGGATATCAATTCTATAATGATTTAGAGCAAAAGGTGTTTGTCTCAAAGCTTGTTGTCTTCTTAGAGAAAGAGTTTCTTTTAAGAGAAGACAATGGGAGCAAAGTTGAACCTGTTGAAGTTCATGATGCTCAAACAGACGCAGATCAACTGCCTGAACCTGAGATTGTTGTTCATGGAGATGAGACAACAGTTAAACCTTCTGACACACAAAATGTTTGTAGGTCAAGTAGGATATGTAATGTTCCAGAGAGATATGGATTTCTCGTAAGTGAACATAATGACGTGTTGCTCATTGAGGACGATAAAGCTACAATCTATAAAGAGGCTCTGAAGAGTTCAAAATATAAAAAATGGCTTCAAGCCATGAAGTCCGAAATGGTTTCCATGTTTGAAAACCAAGTACGGACGTTAGTTGACCCACCCAAAGGGCTAAAACCCATAGGGTGCAAGTAGATTTTTAAGAAGAAAATCAACATGGATGGTAATGTGATTACCTATAAAGTGAGGCTAGTTGCTAAAGGTTATCGTCAAAGACAAGGAGTTGACTATGACAAGACATTTAGCCTCATAGTCACGCTTAAATTCATTAGAATACTCCTAGCCATTGCTGCTCAATATGATTATGAGATATGGCAAATAGATGTGAAGAAGACTTTCCTAAATGGAAACCTAGCTGAGGATATGAATATGATACAACCTAAAAGCTTCAAATCCAAAGATGGCAAAAAGGCATGCAAGCTTAAAATATCCATTTATGGATTGAAGCAAGCATCTAGGAGTTGGAACATTCGATTTGATGCGACAATCAAAGAGTTTGGTTTCTCACAAAATCGAGATGAACCTTGTGTGTACAAGAAGGTTAGTGGGAGTGTTATCATATTCCTTGTGTTATATATGGATGACATATTAATAATAGGAAATGATGTCTCAAGTTTGCAATCTGTCAAAATTTGGTTGTCCCGAAATTTCTCCATGAAAAACCTTAGAGAAACAACTTATATATTGGGAATAAAGATCTATAGAGATAGATCAAAGAAGTTGCTAGGTCTTTCACAATCTACATACATAGATAAAGTGCTAAAGAGGTTTAACATGGAGCAGTCCAAGAGAAGGTTTCTTCCCATGACTCATGGGATAAAACTCTCAAAATCTATATGTCCCAAGACATAAGATGAGAGGACTCGCATGAGTTTGATCTCGTATACTTCAGCTATAAGATCAATCATGTATGCTATGTTATGTATAAGTCCCGATATATCGTATGCTTTAAGTGTTACGAGTAGATATCAATCGGATCTTAGTGAGTGTCATTGGGTGGCTGTCAAGAATATCCTAAAGTACTTGAGAAGCACGAAGGATGTATTCTTGGTATATGGAGATGGAGATCTTGTAGTGAGAAGGCATACAGATGCCAGTTTTCAATCTGACCAAGATGATCCAAATCCCAGTCAGGTTATGTTTTCATACTGAATGGTGGAGAAGTCAGTTGGAAGAGTTCCAAACAAGAGATGACTGTAGATTTAATGACCTAGTCAGAGTACATTGCAGTTGGGGAAGCGATAAAAGAAGTTATTTGGATCAAGAAGTTTGTTATGGAACTTAGAGTGGTTCCGAGCATTGTAGACTCGATACTGTTGTATTGTGACAACAATGGGGCTATTGCTCAAGCCAAGGAACCAAGGAATCAAGGTCTCATCAGAAGTCCAAGCACGTACTCAGGAGATATCACCTGATCAGGGAGATCATTGATAGAGGTTATGTGATAATAAAGAGAGTGCCCACAGATTAGAACATCGCTAATCCTTTGACTAAGCCACTTACTTAAATGAGATTTGATTCTAGTGTACTTGTCCATGGTATTAGATACAAAGGCGATTGACTTTAGTGCAAGTGGGAGATTTTTAAAGTAGTGCTCTAAAGGCAATCACCTTTAGCACTTTTGTACAAACTTTATTTTGATTAATAAAGAGAAGGCAATTTTCATTAATTTGATGTTCATTTATTTATAAATTGATGTCGTTCTTAAATCGAATTAATGAAGTCCATGATACAAAACATAGCATGAAGGAAATCATGATGAGATCATGATAATGCGATTCCTATCGTATGCAATTATGTTAGTACCTAAATTATCCCTAATCATAGAATTAATGAGACAGGACTTTGTTAATCCGGATAAACTAGCACATGTTATACTCCTTGATTTAATCAAGCAGTCGATCTCATAAACTGTAAACATGAGATGTTTAGAGTTAACACATGGATCCTTACTAAGAGTAGTAAGTACATCGGATGACTAGCTATGAGATTATCATATGGATAATTTATCAAATATCAGTGATTAATCTCACCATAGTAATGGTGCAAATATCTTTAGACTTAAGGTACTTAAGGATATCTTAGATACTAATCATGCGTTTTGACACTATTCCTTGCTGCCTCAAGATGAGGTTGCTCATAGGGTGGTCATTGGGTACAACTATTGGTATTTGAAAGTAATTGGGTAGCCAATAAAGGATTCACCACTCCTAATAGAAGGAGATGATACCCACGACCTCTTGTCAGGATCATTACTTGGGAGTCTTTGGCTAGAGCAATTATGTGTCATGAAGAGAGTCTTTAACGACAGATAGAGTAATAAGATCCCCAGGGTAAGAACTAATATTACTTGGACTAAATTTGACATAGTCAGTCTAGTGGGAGTTAACACATAGCCCATACTCCGAACCAAGTGGGGTATAGGATGGTGAAGGGATGAATTGCACGGTAATTGACTATGGAAAGGTTCGTAAGTCGAATAATTAACTATCGAAGAGTTCGAGTGTTAATCCACTTATATTATGGTAAATTGGCATCATAAAATCCTTCATGATTTGCTCAAATTAAGAGTTAATTCAAGTGACCAAAATTACTGGGAACCTAAGGGTCTTACGCATAAAAGATTAGATGAAAAACAAAGTGTGTATGGCTATCAATTAAGCAGCATGATCGTGACCGACTTAATGACAGGTGCTACATAAGTGAGTTCTTCACTTATGTATACATGAATTTTAGCCATAAAACACACTCAAAAGAGAGACTAAGGGGAAGAGTTCTAGAAGTTGAGAGGAATGATCTTGAGATTTATTAATGCAATCTTAAGTAATTGTTGCATGAGATTAATTGTATGAAACTTTGTCTTGATCTAACTCTCACTAGATCATCTACTTGAACTCATCTTGTTTGGTGCTCTAACCACCCTTACACATATATTTTTCTTCATCTTTGCGTGCTCTCTAGAGGCCAAGGAAGGTGTTTGGTGTTTGCTACATCCCAAACAAGAAGAAGATTCAAGAAAGGAGGAGTATTTGCAAGGTACATATGCTATAATTTCATGTTCTTATAATATATTTATACATGCACATAGATTTTGGATTTTCTGGGGATGTTGTGGGGTTGGAATTCTGATTCTGACACTTCTGCTGCCTTGCTATGTATGTGATGCATGGATCCATGGCTCTCCAACATTGAATGCCACAAGTAAATAAATTGATAAGTTTGAAAATTTCTTTGAAGAACCAAAGAGAAATTATTACTCTTATAATTGTAGTAATGATCTAAGATGATGTGACTAAAAAGAAATAATCCTTAAATACTAAAACATAAAACCATATTTTCTAAGCTTATAAAAAAAAGGGTTTTAATTGGTCATGATCTGGTTCACGATCTTATGCTAGGCTATGTTGACTATAGACACTTCATCTCAATTGAGGAAGGTTTAGGATATGCCCGTGCCTAAAGACCATTGATCCTTCTATATCTTTGGGGAGTTATGCACAGTCTAAGATATGTTTATGGATAGAGATAATGAATCTTATTATAACTTTATAAACTAATATACAAATGCATATAACTTGAGACCATGGATTTATTTGTAAATTTTAAAGATGGATAGTGTAAGCTAAGCATATATTGGAGACAATGTTCTCACCATTGGGTTATACAACAAGTTACACAGGCTGATAAATATATATGTTACACGTTATGTTTACATCTAAGTCTTATCCAAACTTAACCTGAACTAAGTTAACTAATGCTTGCCTTTGAATTTAGCTTGATTCCACATATGTAACCACTTACCTCACCACTTGATTAAACACATCTTGAAGCCTTTTATTCCTTATTCATAATTTGTCCACTTGGCAAACTCAAATGTCTAAAGGCAACTTGATTACCACTTTTTCCTTCTTTTTTAAAAAAGATTCATCCTCAAATGATCACTTTCATCAAAAGGAGTTAAGATAGAAACATTAAAAGTAGCGCTCTTATTGCACTCACTTAGAAGATCTAACTTAAAAGCATCGTTGTTGTTCTATTTTAAAACTTGAAATAGAGGTTCTCATCTTAGTTACAATTATATCTTCTTCGATCTAAGAGCCTCTCTTTTCTAATGTGCATATACACCTAATCACCTAAGTTAAACTTAATTTTCTCTCTTTTTGTTACTTAGATGCATGTTCTTCAATTTTCAATTCAATGAGTCATCGAACATTTTCATGCACTTATTTCACCATTTAATATTTCTTTTTACCGTCCAAGCTATTCCTCTTATGAATAGGTAAAGGTACCAAATCCAATGGAGTTAGTATTCAATGAATGGTAGATACTTTGAAAGGAAGCTCTTTTTAGGTTGGTGAAGAACAATATACAATCAGACCCCTACTTTAAGTTTTATAGAATATATAAAGAGTTTGGTCTATTTTTCTTGTCTTTTGTAGATGATTTGCTACTACTCTATAAAGCATACGATAAATCTATAAGCCTCTTAATGGCTTCCATTCAGTCTTTTAAGGATCTGTCAAGTTTGGAGATTAATATGAACAAAAGTCTTATGATAATTTTGTTTCCTTCTCTTTTATGGGATGTTGTCTTTCTATTGTGAAATTCCTTTTTATTTTATTTTTATGAAAAGGGTTTATATTTAGCTTATTGGAAATTGCTTCTCTCATCATCTCTTACATATCGGCTTGACTCTATAAAAAATGTCTAAGTGTTGAAGTAGAAATTTTTTAGAGCTTCTTTCACAATTCCTTCCATCCTTGATCCAATTTTAAACACCTTAGAATCCCTAGGTTCCATGAGTTTTTGTTAGGTCGCTAACATACAATTCTTACACTTTTATCATTCATATGTCATACTTATCTTATAAGCTTGTGGTGTAATATTATTTCCCCATCTTGTGGTTCTCATTTATCTCGCCTCCTCCATTCGAGGTTAGAAATTTTACTACTAATTAGTAAGGAGATAGAATTTTCACATCGTGCACAAAGATGACTTGCAATTATAGAATATGTTTAATGTCTTCTTAATATGTATATTTTTCATGTTTGTTATCTTTTTTTGAACTTGTTCTTAATGTTATATGCAAAGACATATTCATTTCCATTCAGATTTGAGCTTTCCCAAAACTAAGCAAGAACAAGGCTATAGTTTTTATTCTATCCATTGACATGTTTATCTTTTTGAAGGTGTTATAAAACAAATGTTAACGATGTTTCCTATATTTACCAATATTATTTTAACCAAAGAATTGAATATCGGTAAAATGACAACCATAATGTATTCATGATGGTGGATTAAAGGCCTATTATCCATTACCTAGAAGGTGATCTTAAAGATCTTCATTCTTTTATCAGGTTTGTTATGATCGAGAGCTATTTGTTGTAACTATCACCTCATGATGCTTTCTTTGAGTGAGATTTTTGATCTTACTGATTTTGCAAGCATACAGAGTCAATTAGAGTAAGTTTATCGAACTAGAGTAATTCTAAAGTATCGATCTCACAGGGAACTGTGTCATTATACTTATTAATCCTAGTCTAATAATAAAAATAAATAACATATTTAATAAAAGATATTTAAACTCCTGAACTAACAAAAACAATGCAAATAACTAGTAAGGAAGATTAATTAAGAAAATGTTAGGGCTTTAGGGTTCAATTATAGAGAATACTAACTATCATACAAGTTTGATTATCTAGGTTGAAAAAACAATTAACCTAAGGTATATATGCCATTATTATAGGCACATAGATGCATTTAATTAGGTAACTATCACCTCTTGATGGTTAATTTAACCTAACCAAATTCATTATGCATAGTTAATATATTAGTTATCATTAAAGTATAGGATCTTGTTATTCTCTAGCACTAAAGTGTTTGTTCTTCTAGTGATCGATTATATTTGAACTCCTAAGATTAAATCTATAAAGGCTAGGAATAAACTCAAAAATTGAAAATAAAAAAAAAATTAACCAATCAAATAATTAGATTTTATGTAGATAATTAAAAGATCCATATAAGCTACATCGCTAACCTTAACTAGGATTTCTAGACACTAAACATAATGAAAACAAATTATAAATAACTCAGTATGAAAATAAAAAAAAAGAAGAAGAAAAGATTAATAGAAATTGTCACCGACTCCTCTAATCTTGCTCCAAATCCTCTTTCGAATGCTAAGAAAGACTAAAACTATCAAGAATAAAGCCAGGTGGCTATCCAAAACTTACAAAAAGTCCTCTAAGTTAAACTTAATATAAGTATTTATAGTTAGTGTTACAAAAGTAGACCCTAAACTGCTTAAACTTTAAGGATTAATATGTCCCCATAAGTTCTGTATGAGAACTAACGTCAGACCAACTTAACCATCAGTGTCAATTTTATTCAAGAACATTTATGCATCGTAAGTTAATATCTAATTAGCACCTAACACTAGGTTATAATCAGTGCTAATTTGTTTTTATAACTTTCTTTGTAATATAGTGAGAGTCTAACAATGGTCCAGGATCAAATTTGACACTAGTCTCATTCTATTCCCAAGTTCTCAAACCATCGCAAAAGGCTGGCACCTATCTTTATATATGTTAGGAATATTTTATACCTTATTCTAGCAACTTCACTTTTATATTTCTTTAAGTTATAATCGACTTCTTATTTCTTCTATAAAGTTGTCTATTTTCTTATATTCCAAATGACTTTAAAATTTTATCGATTGGACAATGGTGGAGAAAGTTGCACTTAATTTCACATTTCCTCCTTAAAATCTTCATTTATAAGATAATGAACTAAAAATAAGAAAAATGATATACCTATAACAAACATGCTATAAAGATACCAAATAAAAATTTATTTAATCGTCATATACATCTAAAATGTAGACCTATCAAATTCTCCCACACTTTACTCACTGCTTACCCTCAAGCTATTAATAACAAATAATCCCTAACGACTAACCTAGACTTACTAACTAAAAAAATATTTCTACTTTTGTAGGTGTACATGACAACATATGCCACAAGCTTTTAAATCCCTAGTGGAGGAGTTATAGTCTCCTGAGGGTTTACTTAAATGCTACCCACAAACATTAATCTATGCTCATTAATTAGCTCTATAGTTAACAATATAAGATATCCAAATTCAAGCCTTAATTGAAAAAATTAAACACATAATATTTCTTAAATAAGTCACCATAAAAACAAGATAAAGTAAACACTATTTTACTTGCTTTTTCAAACTTAAATACTATGAATTAACATGTCCTTATAAGATGTTACTCATTGACATAAGTGTTTGAAATTCGGTAAGGTACTCTTATCATCTTCTTATGGACAATAAACCTACCATAACTTTGAAAATAATCAAATATTCACTACTCAAATATATATATATACAAGCAAAAGTAAAAAGGACATTAAAATAGGTTATAATAGGGACATAGGGTTAATTAGGCCAACCAAGAAAGGAATAAAAGAAATAATAATAATCATAATTAATAAGCACTAATAAAAAAATTAAGAGAAACAAACAAATCAATTATTACTCCATTAACTCCTCATATTCTTGAGACTACTCCTTTTTTCCTTTGTTCTTTTCAATTACAAGAAATTATGCCAATTGATTTTCAACACTACATTGTATTTTTTTATCTATTTTTCTTTTTATTTGAACTTTTTGGATTGGCATGAGATTGTTCAGGTTATCGAAGCCCTTAAAATTAACTATGGTTTTCAATTAATTAATTAATTAACTAAAATTAACAAGAAATCAAATTAAATCAATTGAATATAAAAGTGAGAAATTCAAGAATACTAAACCTTATTCAAGGGAAAGATCTCAATTAATTATAACTTTGTTCATTGGTCTAAAAATAATAAGTGCCACAATTCAAGTAGTTAGTTTGAAATGTATTAGGATAGTCATAATAAGTCTTAATTTTTTCTATGTTAATTAGTTCAAACCCAGCATCTAAACCAAAACTTACCATCTATTGACTGTGTTAGCCCCGAAAATTTCGTTTATGTTAATTAAGCATGATTAAAGAAATTAAAGCATTATTAAATTACGTTGGAATTAAATTAGCATGTTAGCATTAATTAAGTTGACATGGATTAATTATAATAGCATTAATGAAGTTAATTGGCATGAATTAAATAAGTAGATGAAATTAAATGTGTTAGAAGTGTTGGTTGGGATTAAATGATATAATGGGCTTTGGGCCCAAGACAAGATGAAATGAAAAGAAGAGTAGCCTTAAAAGACAAATGGGCTTGAAGCTTGGATGAAGGATTTGGGCTTAAGTTGAATAAGAAGAGATAAAGTGTAGTAGGAAAAGAAAGAAGGAAGGCTTTGGGCTTAGGCATGAAATGGGCTTAAGTTATAAGTAGTAGTATATAAGAAGAATAGAAGAAGGAAATTTGTGTCTTGCATTTGGAGTGTCCACCGAAAATCAAGAGAGAGGAGAGAAGGGAGAGCATTTTCGTGGAAGTGGGGAGAAGAAAGAAGAAGAGGGTTCTAGGGTTTGAGATCCCAAGGAAACTAGAAGAGTTTTGAAGAAAGTTCAAGCATTAAAAGTGTGGAGAATGTCCTAAGCTTCCTATTGAGCCAAGAATCCACTTGATTAGTTGGAGATTAAGGTAAGCCTTGAGATTAAGTTTGAGTTTTTGCTTGGGTTTTGGGTTAGAAAGCCTTGATAGTAGATGGGTATAGTGATTTCATGATCAATTTCATGAAAGAGTTGATGTAGTTTTTCAATTTGAGTTTTATTGAAATGGATTCTTGTGTTGTTTGAAGAGCATCAAGAAGGAGGTGAAGAGCAAGAGGTGGAACGCTCTTGAGCAGG
>JANKOE010014390.1:0-10260 GCA_026284465.1 Erythroxylum citrifolium | reverse complement strand
TTCTGAGCATATCCTTTTACCACCAATCTAGCATGATATCGCTCTACTTGATCGTCACCACTCCGCTTGATCTTGTATTTAATTAAAGTCAATTCCTTCCTTCTGAGCATATCCTTTTACCACCAATCTAGCATGATATCGCTCTACTTGATCGTCACCACTCCGCTTGATCTTGTAAACCCATTTATTACAAATAGGTTTTCTTCCTTGTGGTAGTGATACCAGCTCCCATGTCTTATTCTTATGCAGAAATTTAATTTCTTCCTACATTGCTACCATCCATTAAGATGCATCTGAACTATTCATTGCTTCTTGAAGAGTTGATGGCTTTTCGTCCTCAATTAAAAGACCGTATGTAATATTGCTTTCCATAATATAATCTGAGTGCTAACTCGGTGTTCTTCTTATGTGATTATGCAGCTTTAGAAGAATCATTTTGATCAAGTTCCCTTTCCACCTGTACTATTGTAGTCTCTGAATTCTCTTTTGAAGTGCTAACATCTTTTATTCACTTTTAATCATTATCTTCCAAGAAAATAACATCTATGCTGATAACAATCTTATAGGCAGTGGGATCCCACAGACGATACCCATTTACTCCTTCAGCATATCCCAAGAAAATACTTCTTCTGGATTTTGGATCCAACTTTTTAGTTTCTTGGGCATTGAACATCACATAGGCAGGACTTCCAAATATATGAAATTTGGAATAATCCACTGGTTTACCAGTCCCCATCTCCATCGGTGTCTGCAATTCAATTGCAGTTGATGGAGCTCGATTCACCACATAATAGGAAGTATTGACTGCTTTTCCCTAAAATTTCTTATCTAAGCTTGTAGTTCTGAACATCACTCTTGTTCTTTCCAATAGAATTCTATTCATCTGCTCTGCTACTCCATTTTGATGAGGAATGTACACCATCGTGAACTACCTTTTGATGTCGTCTTGCTTGCAGAATTCATCAAATTCTTTACCAATATATTTGCCTCCATTATCTGAGTGCAAACACTTGATCTTCTTACCAGATTCGAGTTCCACCCACGCATTGTAAAATTTGAAAGTTGAAAACATATATGCCTTCCTCTTGATATGAAACACCCAACATCTCCTTGAATAATCATCAATGAATGATACAAAGAAATTTGCTCTTACTAAGGACGTAACTGGTGCTTGCCATACATTAGAGTGAATCAATTCTAGAATTTCTTTGCTTCTGAACTTTGATGTGTTGAACTTCAATCGATGTTGCTTACTCACAATGCAATGCTTACAAAAGGGTTGTGATATCTTTGTGAGACCTGGAAGTAGATTCTTCTCTATAAGTATCTTCATTCCTTGTCCTGACATATGTCTAAGATTTTTATGCCATGTCATTGTAGAATTGTCATCTGGATTAGTCACCGTAATAGATGTCTCTCCTTCTTGCAAAGTTACTCCCTTTAGCATGTATAGATTTGCAACAATCTTCTCTACTTTTATAAATACCAGCGCTCCTTTGATCACTTTCATGATCTTGTTTTGAATCTCAAATATGAAACCAAGATCATCTAGTTGTCCTATAGACAACAAATTTTTCTTCAAGCCCTCCACATATGGCTTCAATAGTCTAAGTTGTCCTATCATATATCTTTAACTTGATGGTGTCGATTCCAACGATCTTCAGAGCTTGATCATTACAGTTGTACACAGATCCCCCAAGATAGATTCATACTGATGGAACCATTCTCTTTTAGAGGTTATATGAAAAGTAGCTGCTGAATCAAGAAGCTATACATCAACAAATCTTCTCTTACCTCCAATAGTCATTGTCGCTTCACAGACCATTACACCTTCATCATCTGAAGTATTTGTCGTATTTCCTTGAGCAATAAAATCTTTTTTATTCAGATTCCAACAATCCTTCTTCAGGTGCCCTTTCTTGCCACAATTGTAGCACTTGAAATTCTTCTTACTCCTGGATTTTGATCTACCATTAATATGAATCCTACTTGGACCACGGTCCGTTGATCTTCCTCTCGTCACTACCTAGGCCTCCGCTTGTTGTGAATTTTCCAGCCTGTCTTCCTTACTTTTACGTTGACTCTCTTCTTCCAGAATAGCAGCTGTAATATTGTCGAAGACTAGAGTGTCCGTATTGTTTGTTAAATTGATGATGAGTTGATCATACAAATATAGTAGACTTTAGAGTAGAAGTTCCGCACATTCACTTATCTCTATTATGTGCCCCGATAATGTAAGTTGGGGAAATAGAGTATTTAAAGTATTTAGGTGCTCCGTCACCGAAGTGGATTCCGCCATGCATAAAGTGTATAGTTTTCTCTTCAGAAAAATTGTGTTGTGGAGTGATTTGGCCTCATACAATTTTATGAGATGATCCCAAATTTCTTTTGTCGTCTTCTTCTCCTCTATGGTTGACAACACCCCATCTGCTAATACCGGATGAAGATTTGCAATAGCATTCTTGTCCATCTGATTCCACTTATTATCATCTGTGAATGTTGTTGGCCTTTCGCTAATGGATTCTAAACAGTTATCTTTTCGCAAGATAACCTTCATCTTCAACTTCCACAATGAGAAATTACTCTCATTGAACTTTTCAATCTCAAATTTTGTTGCCATTGCTTCTATCACGAATAGAATTTTAGCTCCCACTATTCCACATGAATAGCACCCGCATGTATGAATAGTATCCATACCTATGAATAGTTTCATATATGTGAATAGTACCGTATGTATATGTATGAATAGTACCATACATGTGAATAGTTCTTTGTACTTGAATTACAGTAACTGCATAGTTTAATGCAAAAATAAATGCATGAACAGTTGTCACCTTTTGTGGTTACTGTTCACCAACTTTTACTGTGCTCACTTAAACTCTGAACTGATTACGCCAAAAAATTCTTCGTAATTTTCTCAACTAGATCTGATACCACTTGTTGTAAAAAAATGGTCGCATTAGAGCAGGTTCACAGCTAAATAGGACTAAAGGAATAATAATGAACACACAGATTTTAAGTGAAAAACCTCCAAATTAGGGTAAAAATCACAGGCAAGGATAGAAGAATTTTACTACTGAAAAAATGGAGAATTACAACAAAAAACTAGATCCACAAAAAATACACAGAATATTTTTGTTTCTCTTTCTCTTTCTTTTCTCTCTCACCTTACATCTCTCTTCTCTACTAATGGGATGCATTCTTTTTTTTTTATCTCCTTCCTATTTATAGGCAAGAGATTGAAGGTATGGTTGGCCAATTTATTTGTCTTATTAGGCATGTTAGCTAAGCCTACTAAATTTGACAATGAATAGGCTAAATACTTGCAAATTAGTAACTGGCAAGTGTTTTTATATTTTCACACCATACTTGCATGCAGAGAGGGGGCATAAACATCAACTTCCTTAACATAATGAAACTTGTTAAACTAGAAAACAAACACTTAAAACATTGAAAATAACAAGATCATATTATTTGAATCTCATCATGGATTCTGCTTTCTAAGAGTTTCTCATATGATAAATAAACCTGCTAAACTACGGTAGAACATAAGTCAAATATTCCCAATACTTAAGGAATACACTATTAAGGACAAGAACATGTTCTTTTATTTCTTAATTCATTTTTATCAACTTCCTCTTCAAGATACAAGAAGGTTTGAGGTGACATGACATAAAGAGTTTCAGAAAAGCCACCGTCAATACAACACAAAAAAGAGTTTTAGAAAATATTTGATAAGAAGTAACAGAAAATATTACGTCGAGCAACTGCCGGAGAAAAAGAAGAGGAGGAGATAGTAGATAAACCTATAAATAAATTAAATAAACTGGTTCCACGTTTAATAATAAAATTTTTATATTTTTTTAAAATAAGTGGATCCGACCTTACTACGTCATCAATGATGTGGTGCAATAGAACCCACAAATAATTAAAAAATGCTAGGTCAGCTCTGACTTAGCACTTAACATAATGGTTTAAATTTTCCGTTAGGGTAAGGTTATAATTTATCATTTTTCAAATGTTAGAGTTAAAATTGTTAACTCCGAAATATTTGGGTCAAACTTGTCGATTGATGCAAAAATTAGGGTTAAAAGTGACCTTTTTGCCTAGACCAACCAAGAACAACGTTTGATTATGCTATACTAGACTTAGTAGGAGTGGATTCCAGCATTTTCACACCAATAATTAACATCAACAATTTTGAAATTATGCTAAGTATTATTCAAATGATGCAATAGTCCACTCAGTTTGATAGGTTACGAGATGAGGACCAAAACACACATATCTTAAATTGTTTAGAGATTTATGATACTTTCAAGGTTAATGGTGCTAATGACGACTTAATAAGATTAAAATTATTCCCATTTTCATTTAGAGGTAAGGCAAAGCAATGGTTGAATGCTCTGCCTAGATCATCACTTAGTATGTACGATCAAGTAGTAAAGAAGTTTCTTTTAAAGTACTTTCTGCTAATAAAGACTGTCAAGCTAAGGAATGACATCTCCCCCTATTCCTAGGTTGATTTAGAGGCATTATATGACACATGGGAGACGTTCAAGGAGATGTTAAGGAAATGCCTAAATTATGGTCTACCTATGGATGCAAATCTAGACATTTTGTAATGGGCTAAATCAAACTATAAGGCAAATGATAGATGCAGCGGCTAGGAGTACTCTAAATAATAAGACACCAGAAGTAGCCCACGGCTTCACTAAAGACATGGCTATGAATAATTATCAGTGATGCTCCTCTCGAGCAAGACTTAGCAAGCCAATGGGGGTATTTGAAGTAGATACAATGGCGCAATTGATGAACCATTTGGAAGCTTTAAACAAAAAGATTGATATATTAACTATGAATCCACAGTTTCAAGTTATGCAGTGTGAGGTGTGTTAGGCTAGAACATTCAGGTGAAAACTATCAAGCATTATAGCGCAAATATGTGGATTACATGGAGAATGCTACTAGACCCCCAAAACAATCCGTACAATAATATGTACGATCTGAGATGGAGGAATGACCCTAATTTCTCTTGGAGGAATCAAAGGTAGATAAAAAAAACAACCCTCCACTAGGATTTCAACAATAACTAGCTCAGACTAAGAAGCCAAATTAAGAAGACATAATGTTCAAGCTCGTTCAAGTGCAAGATATAAAAGAACATAGGCTTCTATACCTAACTTGGAGGTTCAAATCGGTAAACTTGCAAAGTTAGTATCAAAAAGATCATAAGGGAGTTTTCCTAGTACCACTAAAATAATTTTTAAAGAACATGTCCCTTAAGAGTGGAAAAGTGCTTTAAGATAAAAAAACTACAAAAGAAGAAAAAGAATACCTAGAGTTAAGAAAAAGTTGAAGCTGAAGGAAACCTTAAAAAAGTTCAGGAATTTTGACCTGGCATCCATTTCCTTGCCAAAGTGAAGAAAGGTTTAATGGATGAACAGTTTGGTAATTTCCTTAAACTGTGATGAAGTGAATCACACGTTAATAAAATGCTTAATAATGAGATATAGATGCACAAGGGGGGGTTGAATTGTGGTAAATTTTTCGTTAATCCCTTTTTTTATAATTCGTTCATTCGAAGAACTTCGTTCTTTTCACAAAACAATCAAAAACAAAGTTGTAAAGTATTTTCGAAAACTTTTATAACAAGAACAAAGTATAAAGATAAGAATTGAAAGAGATTGAGAGTTAAGTGGTTTCGACACGGTAATTTTATACTGGTTCACCCCAAACCGTGGGCTACGTCCAGTCCTTAGATATCTTTATGAGATTTCACTATCTCTCAAACTTTACAAGTATTCTTTGTATCTGAGCCTCTTCAGGTCTCTAAAAACAGTATTCTTTCACTCTTAGCCTCTACAGGCTATCTGCACAACTTTCAATTTGAAAGGTGTTTCGAGCTTTGTTACAGAAATAGTAGCTCTAGTTTGTTCGTGCAATATCTCTCAAAAATTGCTAAGTTTTTTGATCTCGCTAAAAACTTCTTTTTTTTTTCTCTCTTTGACACAACTCATATTTATAGCCTTTGTCTTCAACTGCTTCTTGATCTTCCAAGAATCGGTTATTCAGTTAAGTTCTGTAACCAACTCAAGTTGATGTGTCTTCTTGATTCTTTTGTCTGCTTTTCGCTTTCGCGTCTAGTGTCTACTTTTCTTCCGTCTACTTTTGCTTCCTTCTGCTTTTGCTTCCGTCTGTTTTTGGTTCCGTCTATTTTTTAAATAGCTTCCGTTTATTTTTTACTTGCGTCTGCTTTTTCACTGCGTCTGCTTTTTCACTTGCGTCTGCTTTTCTTTGCGTCTGCTTTTGCTTGCGTCTGCTTTTTACTTGCATCTGCTTTTTCTTCTGTCTACTTTTTCACTTGCATCTACTTTTCCTTGCGTCTGCTTTTTCACTTGCGTCTACTTTTCTTTGCGTCTGCTTTTGCTTGCGTTTGCTTTTTACTTACTTCCTTATTTGTTCTTCAACAAAATTATTAATCTTAAAGTCATTTTGACTTAACAATTTTATACTGGTTCACCCCAAACCGTGGGCTACGTCCAATCCTTAGATATCTTTCTGAGATTTCACTATCTCTCAAACTTTATAAGTATTCTTTGTATCTGAGCCTCTTCAGGTCTCTACAAACAGTATTCTTTCACTCTTAGCCTCTACAGGCTATCTACACTACTTTCAATCTGAAAGGTGTTTCGAGCTTTGTTACAGAAATAGTAGCTTTAGTTTGTTCGTGCAATATCTCTCAAAAATTGCTAAGACTTTTTATCTCGCTGAAAACTTTTTTTTCTCTCTTTGACACAACTCAAATTTATAGCCTTTGTCTTCAACTGCTTCTTGAAAACTGCTTCTTGATCTTCCAAGAATCGGCTATTCAGTTGAGTTCTGTAACCAACTCAAGCTGATGTGTCTTCTTGATTCTTCCGTTTGCTTTATGCTTTCGCGTCTAGCGTCTGCTTTTCTTCCGTCTACTTTTGCTTCCTTCTGCTTTTGCTTCCGTCTGTTTTTTAAATAGCTTCCGTCTATTTTTCACTTGCGTCTGCTTTTCTTCCATCTACTTCTTCACTTGCGTCTGCTTTTCTTTGCGTCTGCTTTTGCTTGCGTCTGCTTTTTACTTACGTCTACTTTTTCTTCCATCTACTTTTTCAATTGCATCTGATTTTCCTTGCGTCTGCTTTTGCTTGCGTCTGCTTTTTACTTGCGTCTGCTTTTTACTTGCGTCTGCTTTTTCTTTGCGTCTGCTTTTGCTTGCGTCTGCTTTTTACTTACTTCCTTATTTGTTCTTCAACAAAATTATTAATCTTAAAGTCATTTTGACTTAACAATCTCCCCTTTTTTGATGATAACAAATACTTATATTAGCAAAAGCAAATACATATACATATCAAGATTTAAAAAAAACTTCAGACTATTCATTTGTCTTCCCTCTAATTTTCTCTTCTTCTCATTGTTCTTTCTCCTTCTTTCTTTTCTCTTCTCCTCCTATTTGTTATTAATAAAAAATGATTATAACCGAAAATGTTACATAATCTTCTTCATCATTCTTTTAATCTTCTTCATGTCTTTACGTAGATGAAGTAATTCTACGTAAAGTTCAGTTGATGCAGTTGGTCGATCGTCTTTCTTCTGATGTTCTTCTTCAACGGCAATTGTAGTGTTGTATGCGTCTAAAGATGGAACATATTCTTCAATGATCTCTAGGGTAAGAGGTTGAACTAATAAGTTAGGTTCAGGAAGATCTAAATTATCAGGAACTGGTAGTCGTCGGGTTTGTCTTCCAAGCAAGGGTAGAACTTCGTCTAATGACAATGTATTAGAAAGTGGTCGAATATGCAAAATGAAGTTCACAAGGGATTTAGGTATACATGTCAGATCTCCAATCTTCATCGTGTTGATTCTCCCTTTCATAAGCTTTCCCCCTACTGGACAAGATTCATTTGGTTGGCTACCACTTGTTCCTGGATCATCTGAAATATGATGTGAAATGAACAAACTTGACACCTTCTTCTCTGTGTAGCACGCCTCATCTATGAGTCGCACTTCCTCTGTAATCTGATCTGCGGATATATCATTTGTTACCCCTTTTGGGTACAATTTTTCCTTCCCCTTGTCCTCATTTCGTACAATGGGACACGTTGCTTGAATATCAGGAACAATTTTCATCACTGTGTTCTCTGTTAGTGGGAAAATAGTATGCTTATGTTTCGTCATATGCATAGGATAAGGCTTTCTTCTTTCATCCCTTAGACGCTCCCACATATTCTTCTCATCATCACTTAACAAATGCATGGTACTGCTATTCACCAAAATCGGTTAAAAGTGTACCTTCACTATCGTTCTTGGGGTTTCCTTAATGATTATGGAAGTGCTCTTCTTTTTCTCCACAGGTTGTACTTCTTCAACCATTCTAATTCTAAAATCTTCTTTCCTCAGAGGTTGAGATGTAACCACCTGGTCCAGACTAAGTTCTGCTGTTTGTTGAGAAGTATTCACCAAAACCAAACTGAGTTCTTCTGATTGTTCGGTTTGAACATCAGTAGGAATAACCTTCTCAGCAGTAGAAGTAGCCTTCTCTTGAACGACTTCTTCCTTCTTTCCTACTTCAATCAGTCATAGAGTCTTCTATGGTTGCGGTTTCTGCTTCACATACTCCAATTTTCTTTTGCTCTGAGTCTCTTTATCCTGTTTGGTTGTATCTTCCTTCAATATTGAAACTAAAGATCTCGTAGACTGAGATTCTCTTGACTCAGTATTGTTTGATTGACTAACTTCTCTGGACTTCTTCTCCTCCAGTTGTCTTAGGGTTCTGACTCTGGGTGATCTTCTTGCTTGCTTCGGAATCTCACTCAGAAGTGTTTCCCCCTTTCTCTTCAGAGCACCTTCGTCTATAATCCGTACTCGGCTATTTGCTTTTCGAGAAATCATCATCTCTTTCTCATATTCTTTAGATGATTTCTTTGCTACAATCATGGGCTTTGTCTCCTTAGATTGAGACTTAGAACTTTTCATTGGAGACTTCTTCATAGTACGCTCCCCCTCAGTTCTTGCTTTAGTCTGAGAATCTGCTTCCCCTCTCTCCAGTTTCTTCAAGCCTATTTTCCCAATAGTCGCCGAGTTGATAGAACCCTTGACATGGTATACTACTTTGTTCCCTCTATCTAGAAGGATTCCAGAGTCTCTGAAAATTCTAGTCAGCAACATACCGTAAGGGTAACTGTTTGTTTCCTTCATCGCCTTGACCATATACTAAAAAATCAAAAAAGATAGGTCTACTGGTTGGTGATTCAGTAAGTAGAACAGACACTGTTTGTCTAAAGTCGTCACCAAGTGCCTTGATCCAGCTCTAGGTAAAATGCAATTAAACAAAATTGTTTGTAAGACCCTAGCCTTTGGCACCAGATTGGAGGTTTTCCTCTCTGTTGGGTCATTTTCTCCGTACAGCTGTCGATTGACTTCTTTTTCCTTCACCTTAAACTTTGTCATCCATCTCGCTTTGCTTGTAAGCTTCTCCCCAGCGGATAGACATTCAGTTGCTTTTCCAATCGACTCCATCGTTACAATGATAGACATTCTGTCTGCAATAGAAACAATAGCATTATCTACCAGCTTCACATTCATCCAGAAATCGTACACTTCTTCTTGATATATGGGTTCTTGGATTTGGAAAAATTCCCTCCATCCTGCTGCAACAATCTCTGGTTCGACATCCATATTATCTCTTCTTAAAGATTCAAAATCGACATATCTTCCGTAAACCATTGCTTATTCCATTGCTTCTTCTGTGGGTAAAGAACTGATTTCACAGGTTTGTTGTTTCGAAAGAATACGAACGGTTACAGAAACTTGAGAGGACTTGAAGGATGAACAGTTTTTGTATTTGGTAAAAACTCCAAAGGTCTGTGGTTAGGGGTTATAAGGAGTGTTCTAGAATAGGTGAGTTTCTCAAGGTAATAAAACTTTTCCCTCTAAAACAATCCTTGTGGGAGAAGTTATTAGCTGTAACTCTCTGTTACTAACGCCGTTAACTTCTTCGTCCTTCTAACCTGGCTTATGAAATATCAGACAATTGGTCACTTATCATCACCATGTTGAGATTCCGTCTGATTTCCTTAAACCGTTCTTCACTTAGTGGTTTAGTGAAGATATCCGCCCACTAAAGTTTTGTTTCAACAAACTGAAGATTAACAAACCTTCTCTGAACGTAGTCCCGTAAGAAGTGATGTCTGACTTCAATATGCTTCACTCTCGAATGCTGAATTGGATTCT
>JANKOE010014379.1:0-10260 GCA_026284465.1 Erythroxylum citrifolium | reverse complement strand
TCTTTATTTCTTGATTTTCTACTAACTTTTCAATCAACTCATTCACTTGAACTTTCATAAACCATACAAATCTCCAAAATTATCAAATACATCAACATCCAATAATGCTTTTCTAAAAAATTTCCTTAAAACATACATGCATCTATTTCACAATACCTATTTAAAGCACTTCTTTTACATCATTTCTTATTTCTAAATTCCACTGAAAAATCGGGGTCCAACAAAAATACATACACGTGGCCAATAAATCCTAACATTCATATGGCTGAAACATAAATGACAAAAACTCCAAGCAAGCAAACAAATCCTAACATTAATTGTTTCCCTCAATCATATCTCTTCTCCTAAATAATTTTTTTAATAAAAAAGATTAGAACTCTTATATTATATTGAACAAAATGAAGTCAAAGTAGGAGGAGAGTTACTGATTACTCGTGGCTCGATAAGCCATTATTGCATAATAAAATACTAAAGTTTAACAAGGTTCTTTTTATTAGTATATAGCTTAGCTTTAATTCTAAAGGTGGTGTAGTCTTATGTAACTTTGCATCTTCTTCTACTACGTAGTATCCTTTGTTGATGTTTTCTCTTTTTTGTTTTCCATCCCTCAAAGGAAAAGAAGGTCACTATATATCTACTAGCAAAGCTAGATATATAACCTTGAAGAATTTCCTATTTTTTCTATGTTGAAACCAATATATATATATATATAACCAAGAAAGCAATTTCTACTTCTAAAAACCAACGATGGTTTCCTTTACTTATGTTGATTCATTTTAGAGATGTATGATGTAATTGCTTATTACCTAACAATGTTATATAAGTATTTGACGTATTAATATTAGTGTAAACGAGCAAAACGATCTTTTTTCCATTCTTAATTCTTCTCTTCTTCTTCTTTCGTATCTCTTTACTCTTCTTCTCTTTCCTTTAATCTATAACTTACATGCATGATGGTATACTTTAATCAATATTAGGGTTTAAATTTTACAGTTTATATATACATAATACTAAGCTAAGATTATGGAGGAAAATCGATCGATAATAGAATGTAGAAGCTAAAGATAGCAGAGGGAGATCCATAGCTGATAATAACTAATAATCACATAGGAAGACAATATTGGGAGTTTGATACTGATGCGAGAACTCCTAAGAATGCGCTCAAGTGGAAAGGGTATGTCAGGAATTCAAGAAAAATCGTTTTAAAATCAAGCAAGGTTCTAATCTCCTAATAAGGACGCAGGTGAGTATTAAATTCATCAGTAGAGATAAAAACTTTTAAAATTTTGTGAATAAAATTGACCAATAATACCTGAAAATTCTGATGTTGGCTTCATTAAATTGTAAAGTCTTGTAATATTTAATATGCTAGTGACTGCATCATCTATCTGTCTTTCTGTAAACTTAAATTTCAACTGTAACAAAAAAAATAAAAGATTGTTGCAATTTGATTATACTCTATTAAACAAAATTGTTGACTTATGCAGATAAGGAAGGAGAACCCGTATCCTCTAATACGTCCAACTGTGAAAGTGAAGAATGAGTTGGAAAAGATAACAGAAGAAGTAGTGGCAATGACACTGAGAAGGGGTATTGGTTCCTTATCTTCCATTTAGGTTAATGATGACCACTGGTATGCCGAATCTGTTGGTCACTTGTTTTGGATCCAAACCTTGGTAATTAATTAACTAACTAAACCTACCTACCTGAGTGAATGACAAGCTATGGCATTATCCAAAGTTTCTACCCATTCTCCCTCTACCTCGACCACCTCTATTCCCTCTATAATTCCCAACTTCTTCAAAGGTACTAAGTTGGTCGTCATCATCCTCAGAATCATAATGGATGTTTCGAGGTTTAGGTGTCCTCTCCCTTAGGTTGGATTGAGAATTAATCTTCAAAGACATTTTGCCAACCTCTCCCTTATGTTCTCCATCTCCTTAAACATCCTCTCAAATGTTTGTTGTTGTGATTTTACTACCAATGGATTAATCTCCCACTCTCCACCTTTAGCCACCTCCTTATCCTTACCAGAAGAAAACAGATTCATGATTCAAAAAAGATTCATGAAAACTCAAGAACTTTTAAAAGACACAAAATTGAACAGAAAGAAAGGACACAAATTAATTCAAACCTTGGTAATAGAGATGGCTATGATACCAAAAATTGATAAGCTTTTCACCTCATATTGGATGAAGCACAAATCACGAATCCAAGATCCAAGGAATGTTCAATATTGCGCAAGAATAACAAAGACAACTCAGAAGGTATTTCTGCCACACCCACAGAATTTAGGAAGGATTGGGGGTGACAAGGAATGGGTTTGATCTTCACAAGCACTTGCTTGAATTAAAACCAATTCTTTAAAGAACACCAAGGAAGGATTTCTCTAAAGTAATGTAAAAGTATAACATCCCGTTACCCATGTTAAGGCTAGAATAGTCCATATGAGAGATTATTAAGAAATTAGAAAGTGTATTACATGCTCATGCATAATAAGGCATGCACATACACGTAAATATTGAACTTTTACACATTAAAATAATTATACATGCATTCATTGACATATTCCGGGTATAATTGTTTATAAATGTGATTATATTGAGAATTGTGGTTTTTATATGTTGAAAACTGATTTGGAGTGTGTATATAGTGAATTAGAATTTTTGGTGAAATTTAGGAAATTCCTGAAATTTTGGGTATTATTAGGAAAAATGCCAAGTGGCAAGATAACTGATAAAAGATAGCAGAATTTATTGTCAAATGGCAATGGAGATTTTGATAAATAACTTTAGGATTTATTGACAAGTGTCAATGTAAATTAGGAGACAGTTGGAGTAGAAATTAGATTTGATTGGACTATTTAAATGAAATAACCTAGTTTAAAGCTGTAAGAATTGGACATGTTGTCACTTGCCAAACCATGCCTTTAAACTCACAATGCTCTTACTTGAAAGACCAAGTTTATTTGTTTTACTCTTGATTTCTTCTCTTCTATGTGACTTCTCCATTTTCTTCAAGCTTATTCACCTTCTTCATGAATTTTGTTGCCAACCTTCACCAACTTTGAACCTAGCTCTCTCATCTTTCAATTACTACTTCCACCATGTTGTCTTCTTCATTGCCTCAAGAAAACCTAAACCTTCCAACCTCCACGGTGATGCACGTGAGATGCATGGAAGATTAGGGATTCTTAGAGTTCTTGAAAGGTTTGAAGAATTGGAAGCTAAACCAAATAAGATATGCTTTAAATAAAATAGGTATGGTTAAATGAAGCTAGAATGATGAGTAAATTAAGATTGGTGACTTGATTATGGAAAAAATCAATGATGAATGGGTAAATGTATATGCTCTGTTTTTGGTTAATGATCAAATATATATATCATAAATTGTTTGTGAATGATATTGACTTGAAATGGAGTTGAGAATTAAGAGTAAACGAAGTAGAAAGGGTGATCTTTAACTGCAGCTATAACATTCACTCCTATCGTGTCCCATTTGTGAGAAAAGAAAGCTGAAGAAAACCCATCCGTCCCTGCCGCTTTATTCTCTCCTATAGCAAATATGGCTTCTTTAATTTCCACATCACTTAAAGAGGCCTCCAAAATCCCCTGTGCTTAATCATCCAACACCTTACCATTTCGCAACACTTCCATATCAATGTTACTAAAGGTGGCTTCGGTCCCTAATAGGTCTTTGTAGAAGCGGACACAGCAAGAAGCCACTTCATCCAGTGAAGTAGTCAGGGAACCATCCTCTTTGATAATATAGGAGATAACATTCATTTTCCCACGCTTTTTCACAACTGCGTGGAAGTACTTGGTACTTTTATTAGACTCCATCAAGTAGGTACATTTTGCTTTTTGTTGGAAAATGAGGCGTTCAGCCTTCAGTAGAAAATCAGCGTGTTTTCTCTTACAAATCATCTCTTGGTTCAACAGCATATTGGAGGGGTTTGCTAGAGCAGCCTTATAAGCATCTTGGAACTGCTCCTGGGCCTTTGCGACTTAGCTGTGATGTTACTGAAAGCAAGACTGTTAAGAGCTTTCAAAGGGCATTTAAGATTCTGCAGTTTTTTGCACAACTTAAATTGGGCAGAACCGAAAATAGTATCCTCCCACATTCTAAATAAAATGCTCTAAAATTGGGGATGTTGTAGCCATATGTTAAAGAATTTGAAAGGCCTATTCCCTTGGTGCTTCAGCCGATTGAATTCAAGAATGATTGGGCAATGATCTGAGTCAGTTCTCATGGCTAGGAATTGAGTTGTGCAGTGGAGATCCATAGAGTGCCACACCTAATTCATGAAGACCCGATCAAGTTTGGCCCATCTTGATGCTTTATTCCAGGTGTAATATTCCCCCTTACTTGGAGCATCCTCCAACCCCATAGCAGCACGGAAATCTGCCAGATCTTTAAGGAAGTAAGCTGAAGGTTTTGGCAGCCTATTCGTTCTCTTGCGAAACATACACAGTTGAAATCTCCTAATATAAGTCAAGGTTGTCTCAAATCCGGGTGAAGGCGGGTTAGGTGCATCCACAACACTTGTCTCTCTAAAACTGTATATGGTCCATATATAAAAGAGGTAGAGAAATTGGTCTGTGAGATTCTACATTTTAGCCTAACGTGGATGAATTGTGCTCCAATCTCAATCACAGTGCAGTTGTAAAAATAGGGGTCCCAAAGAAGGCACATCCTATCCCCCCCCCCCCCCCGATAGTATCAAAATTATGACAAAACTCCCAACCACTAAACCGACGTTTCATCATAGAATTTAAACTCTCCACCGATAATTTTGTTTCAAGAAGGTCAACAAGTCTACATTTGTGCTGTCGTACAAGATCGACAACACTCTTTTGTTATGAGGCCGAGTTGAGGTCTCAGACATTCCAACAGAGGAATGTCATGGTTTGGGTTGTGGGGGCCGATGCCCCTACCTCTCTTTGTGTTTCGGAACCCCAAAAAATTGCAACTCTATATCTACCTTCCGGATAGGGTGCCCCCTTGATGTGGAATCAGTTTTTGCTTCCTTTCCTTTAATAACACTTTTTAGTTTCAGACTTGTAGCAGCATTCGATTTACTACTATCGGCTCTGCCCTGCTCTGCAGTGTTGCGGGACACATTTTTCTCTCCCAAAACAAAGTCTGGGAATTGCACAATGCTTGTGCTCCCCGGTTCTCTATTTCAGGATGCATAGCGTGAGCTTGTTGTGGAGACCTCAAATCCCTCTGTATATCATGTGCCACTATCTTTAGATGAAGGGGGGTCATCACTAGATTGTTCTTATGGTTTCAGAACCGCAGATGGGGAAGAAACAACAACTGAACCCTTTACACCCTGATCATTGCCTATGTTGCAACTCGGTAGTTCACATTTACTAGCAGCCATATCCCCTATACCGCCAACAGTAGGAGCATCCTCTGTAATCGGATTTATGCCCCCATCCACCAATGGAGTATGCTTCGCTTCCTAAGTCGGTTTTTTAACCTTTTTTGTTTGGTAACTGTTGAGAGGTACAGTAGCTGTATTGACATCTTCGGATAACTACCCGTTCTTCGTCTTTTGCTTCCTTTTACATTCGAAAAGTGAATGTCCAAAAAGGTTACAAAAACAATAGTACTCTTGATACGTCTCAAAATGTACCATTTGCTGGAAGGGCTCCCCTATAGGAAGTTAGATCTCAAAGCTGGTAACTGGAGGTTTTGAGACATTAACTTCCACCAATAGGCGAGCATAACCAAGTCTTGACTTTGTACTTGTAATATGATCCGTGCAGATAGGTTTACCAATCCTTGTACCCATTTTCGACAATCCCCGTTCAGTCCAAGCATCTAGTGGAACTTTTGGCAATTGAACCCAAATTGGAACCTTCATAAATTCCCTACAATCGAAAGTGAAACCAAGAGCTAATTTTTTCAGCAACAGAGTTTTCCCATACAAGACATAAGGGCCACCAGAGAGGACACTAAAGCAATCATCCTCGGTCAAAAATTGGAAAATTAGCCAACCATTACTGTGAGGTAGGAGCTTGCATTTTACTGCCCAAGAAGCCATTAAGTTCTCAATAGTTTTCGGCCCCGGGAACTTTCCTATTAAACACCCAACTAGACAAAAACCCCATTCTTGCTCAATTTCTAGCATATCTTCCTTTTCAAGGATAACCTTGTCTCCCACTGGTATAGCCTCCAGTTTGAGGCCCCTGTTGAGGTCTCTATTGTTTCTAAAGAGACTAGTAAAGGACGGTTTCTTAGCAGCAGCTCCATTCCCTGCCTGCACCTTTTTAACAAACACCTGATGTGCAGATTATCCACCCCCTGAACTAGCAGAGTTGACAGCCATGTTTGATTCAGATCCTTCCTCTTGTGACTCCATGGTTTGGCTAGTATCTTTGTTTCCCAGATCTACTTCCGCTTCAACTGTGAATGCTACCTCATCCCCCAACTGAAGGGATTGTTCAGCACACAATGGTGAAGGATTCAGTGACATGCCTGGGATGCAAGCCAAAGGAGTATTAGCATTTGTCATCAAAGGGACTGGAGGCACATTAGTAACTATTCCACGCAGTCCCGTAGCTTCCCCCTGGATCGGGGGTTGGAAACAAGCAGCTGTAATATCTTGGCCCTTAGGTTTTTTTCGTGTCATTGCTCTCGTGGGAACCTAGGAGTGGTTCCCCTCTATCGCAGCCAGGAGGCCCAAACGTAGTGCCCTTCATGGCAATTCTGAGTTCTCAGCTTATGAGTAGCCAATCGGTTAGTCTCACACCCAAACCATCGAGAACGCAATAGTAAGAGAACCCCGTCAATGCCAAAAATTAGCTCCAAAAATCCAACCAAAAATACGAAGGAGATTTATGCTTCACTATACAGATGTATACCCCACAGTTGGAAATCCCATCCACACCTGAACCGTGATTTAGAGAACAGCCCTAGATGTGTTTGGGTCTGGGGGGTTGATACAATACCCAGCCAAACAAACCCTAAAAGTCACCAGGAGATAACCCACTGAAGGACAATGGGTAGACAACAAGGGGAACAAGTTTCGAATAGCATCCACAGACCAAGAGAACCGAGCAACGCGGACAAAACCACAACCTAAGGTGTGTTCGACAAACTAGGGGATGGGGTCACCTAATGAGAGAAACTCTCCATCGAACACTCTCATTGACCTGATATTGTTTTTGCGGTTAATGTTCGTGGCAAGTATTACCAATTCTTAATCATGAGTAATAGGTTGCAATGAAGAAAGTGTTGCACGATATGCACAATTCTAGAGAGAGTTATGTCTTGGAAGAGTTTAAGCAGTTTTTTGTGATGACTTCAACCATAAAACTGAGATTATAGCTTACTTCAAGGCATGAGCGCAAGACAAGTGGTTGAACAACTTAAGTAGAGGGCTTAGGAATATTGATTTAGTTTCTAGGCCTATTAATATTCATTATGACAAGTTTTTTTAAGAATACTAGTGGAGCAAATTATATTCAACCTAAGTGCTTTAAGATTTATGGATGCATTAATCTTGGTGATACGTATTAAGAGTATATTATCACCATAGACATATTAGTTAATCTATTGACGAAGGAGCATAGGCTTGTAGATTTTTATAAACATGTAAGAAATATAGATTTTATGTTGTCTTATAATGTTTTGATGTTGAGAGAGTTGAGTGACTTTTATGTTATGTTACAATATTTGAAATCAATAAAATTGTGGATTTTAATCTTATTTATTGTACAATGATGTTTTAAATGCATCTATGCAATTATCTTGTTGTATATATATAGAATAAGATACAGATGTGATTCTTTTATTTTGAGATATCTTATGACCTTTTATTGAAACAAATATTTTATATGATGATTGATTTGTATAGTCAATGGATCTTGATAGAACAAGCCATCTTTTAGAAGCTAATCTTTGTACAAGATTAATGGTTTCTTTTAGAGATTATAACTCTTGTTTTAAGACCGAAGTCTTGGTTTGCGACTTGATCAATGTGGTTATACATGGTTTAAAATTTTATAGGTCAACAATATAAGTCACACTGCAGTAGCACTACCCCAAAGGTTTTACGTGGTAAAATATTTTTGTTATGGAGAATTATATATTGATTCTAATATATTAAGTATCATAGTTATGTATGAGTGGTTCAATGAATTGAGTTTTTCATGATGAGATATTTTCTAAAATTGCACATAAACTTATTAAATTATTTATTTAACCCAATCAAGTCATTTTCAGAATGCTTTCTAATTAAGTTTGTTATTTGACTAAATCGATTCATTTTAAAAATCCTTTCACAAAAATGTTAAATCTTGATTAGTTTTGCTTAAATGGGAGAATGTAACAAAAAAAATTTATGGATTACAACTTATTAATCTTTTCTTTTTACAACTAAATCAAATTAAAATTTGAAGACTTTGATTGCTTTATATACTTGGTCGTCTCAATATGTTTTTTTAGAGTTGTATGATTATTGTATAGAATTACTAGAAACCATGTTGATAGTCCAAACTTATGTCTAATTGACCTACGTTTCTATTACCATCTTGTAAACTTATATGTAAATAATTTATAAGAAGTTAGTTTTACATCATTTATAATCTAATTAACTTAAAATAGTGAGAGAGGCAAGTGAAGAGTATGTGTTTTTTTCTTATTTTGCAAGTATTTTATAAGGGTGATTTTACGAAGTTCAAGAATAATAATTATATCTTCTAATTTAGATATTCTTAACTTTTTTTACTATTCATATATCAATTATAAAAATGTATAAAATGCTATTGATCGATATATAATTTCTACAACAGTCACACGGCATTCATTTCTGCCAAAAAGAAAAGGCTAGGAAGTGACTTAAAGGTTTGGCCGAAAATTCTCGACTTTTATAATCGTTGACGGAATCAAATAAGTACCTAGGAGTATACTGCGCCTTGTAAGTGGGGTTCCCTATATTTAAGACGATGGCAAGAAAGGAATAGGTGCCAACTCAATATATCCCAATCTATGAAATTTTTTTCAAGATAACGAAGTTGGTCCCGAACGCAGTTGCTAGATATTTCATTGTACATGTCCCCAGATTGTAGATTTTCCCTACGGTAAGTGGTTTGACAATGCTGATATGCAGCACACCGCACCTCTATAAAATGGGACCAAACTAAGAGAGTTGGGCAAGTGAAGTTTCAATCCTCTTTTCCTCATCCAGTTTCTTACAAAAATGGCTTTGGCTAGATCTTGTTCTGCTACCAAATGTCCTTCCATCTTCTCTGTAATGCTTTTCTTTGGAATGTTCCTGTCAAGTATATATGAAACAGGTAATTTGAAAGCATGCATAATTTGCCTATGAACCATCCAAATTAAACACTAGATTTCATTAGGAATCTGGCATTGTCAATCAGATATCAGAAATCAGAAATATATGCATATATGTCTTCAAAATACTTCTCATTCCACCAAATAGACAGGAGTCGTTAATTAACTGGTTGCTTGTGCTTCAGCAGATGCTCAAGTAGGTGTCTGCTACGGAATGCTCGGCAACAACTTACCGCCACCAGGAGACGTGGTAGCAATGTACAAGCAGAATAACATCCGCCGAATGCGACTCTATGATCCAAACCGAGCAGCTCTTGAAGCCCTCAGGGGCACCAATATAGAGGTCATGCTCGGAGTCCCAAACACTGACCTTCAAATGGTTGCTTCTAATCAAGCTAACGCAAACATGTGGGTGCAAAATAACGTAAGAAACTACGGAAATGTTAGGTTTCGATACTTAGTAGTTGGAAACGAGGTCAAGGCAACGGACTCTTTTGCGCCGTATCTACTTCCTGCCATGCAAAACATTCGCTCTGCACTTACTTCAGTTGATCTCGGAAGCATCAAAGTCTCCACGGCCATTGACACAGGTGTTCTAGATGTCTCCTTCCCGCCCTCAAAAGGCTCTTTCAAGCAAGAGTATCGACGTCTTCTCGATCCCATCATTCGGTTTCTAGTGAACAACCAATCCCCATTACTTGTCAACTTGTATCCATACTTCAGTTACGTAGGAAACACCAAAGATATCCGTCTTGATTATGCACTTTTCACTGCTCCGTCTCCAGTTGTCTCCGATCCTCCGCTTAGTTACCAGAACCTTTTCGATGCGATGCTGGATTCAGTTTACTCTGCCTTGGAGAAGGCTGGTGGGAGTTCGCTGGAGATAGTGATATCGGAGAGTGGCTGGCCATCAGCAGGAGGAACAGCAACATCACTTGACAATGCAAGGAC
>JANKOE010014293.1:0-10264 GCA_026284465.1 Erythroxylum citrifolium | reverse complement strand
CCATGAACATCTCTTCAAATACAGCTTGAAGGCGCTTCCTGAGGCCATGGATAGGTTGGGGGCTCTTACGGACAGGCATAGAGAAGTTGCCATTGACTATTGCCAATCTCAAAGGGCTCAAGTATTTTCTAGATTGTTACCATTCTTTGGTTTTGTTGTATGTTGGAAGGTATTTCTATTAACCCTTCACAAGGGAATTTGCGTGACGATTTCAGTTTTAAAGTTTAGAATCATTCTTTATCTACTAATAAAACCATATGGATATCAGTTGTTCTAATCCTTCATACAACTATTTACTTCTTATGCATGTTTTGAATCGATATAAACTAAAGTTGTTATGTAGGTTTTAACGGCGGCAAGCTCATGGAAGCTTCAAAGCCAACAAGAAAAAGAAAACTTTATTCAGATGATGGAAATCAAATGCATTCTTGTGTTAAATAATGGATAGAAGTTTTGCTATGGTTGCTCTTTACTCTCTTGGTTCAACAACAATAATGGCTTCATCTTCTTCTTCTTATTCTTTGGCCTCCCAACCTTGGAAGCACAACGTTTCTTGAACTTCAGGGGTGAAGACACTCGTTGCAATTCCATCAGTCATCTATGCCGCTTTGAGCCAAATGGATCTCATAACGTTCTTTGACAACGATGTACTCAAAAGAGAAGGAATTGCTCAATCCCTTTTGAAAGCAATCCCAGATTCCACTGTTGCTGTACTCATTTTCTTAAAAGACTATGCATCTTCCACATGGTGTCTTGATGAGCTTGCAAAGATCATTGAATGTCATGAAACCCACGGACAGAGTGTCATACTTGTCGTTTACAAGGTAATCAATCCCATTTAAGGAAACAGTCTCATCATGTTGCAGATGCTAGTTTTGGGTAAAACAGTGGTATCAGAGCTTAAGTTTAACCACCACGTCGTGAGTTCGACTCCCCCTACCCGCAGAAATGCGCCTGGAGCAATCATTGGTTCATAAAACGCCGCTAACCCAGCGGATGCGTGGTCGACTTAAGTAATTTGATTCCGCACTACTTACGACTCGAGTTTTGGGTAGAACAGTGGACATTTTAATATAAGGGGTATAAAAGTCATTTATTATACATTACATTCCATTCCATCTATCTTCCAAACAACATTTCATTGCATTACATTATGAACCCTTCCATCTCTCCCAAACAACTTTTCACTATATTACATTCCATTCTATTATAAATCGTTCCGTTCTGTTTTATTCCATTACATTCCGTTCTATTAATTAACATCCAACCAAACAGGGCCTAAGGAAGAAGAAGCTCATAGATAGAGAAGAAGGGAATCCACCTTGGGTGCTTCCACTTCCAATCCTTTCAAATTACACTCTTTTCTTTCCATCTCTTATTTCTTCATATGATGTATGAGATAGGATTGATAATGATGAATCTTGAATTAAGGATCTTCTAAGTTTCTTTAGGGATTTGTTCTTGATTTAATGTTAATCTAATTGTTTTTGTGTTAATTCATTTGAGTGTTGTGATTATTTCTTGTAATTGCATGCTTCGGTAATAAATCGAGAGAGTGAATCGAATGCAAAATGATTGAGTTGGTTAATGAGAGTTAAACGACCTAATAAACCATGCAAATAATCAAATCGATAATTATACGGAGAGAGATCTTGTGTGAGGACCTAGTTGTTTAATAGAATGCTTAAGATCTGATTAGGTTGTGGGTTGATTGTTAATCGAATGATTACATGTTCAGTAATGCAACTTAATTAGGGTTTATTAGTTAGGGCCTAGTGATTATAATTTGAGAGAGAGTAATCCACTCTTCGATAATCTAGAACTGACACCACATTAACACAAAAGCGACTCAGTTAGCATTAATGATAGGATAAATCCCCTCTCCTATAATTTGTTAATCTTCCTTGGTTGAATTTCAATTGTCAATTAGTGGTGGGCAATTTTGATTTCTTATGTGTTAACTTTACAATTTAATTTTCAATCAATCCATATTCAAGAATTTACTTTTCTGTTTGGTTTTTATTTTCATTTTAATAATCCTTTTAGGCCTTAGATAACTTAGAACTAGATTAGTTCACCAACTCCTCGAGGGATCGACACCGCATATACTACATTTACTACCTTTGCACTTGCGGTATATTGAGGGTTAAGAATTTGTAAAACTTGCCGCTCAATTTGATCAACAAGTTTTTAGTGTCATTGTCGGGGAGTTAGTAAGATTAGTTTAATTCTTTTGGTCTAAGGAGTTTTCTCTACTCTTATGCCTGTGCATCTGCATGAACAAAAGAGTTACTAGGAGTTCGAGTCGAATAGCTGAAGCTTTAGAACTTGACATCGCCCAGTTAAAGCGAGCAATTCGAAAAGTTAGATGTGAAGAAGAAGATAATACTAAAGTAACCATGACCGAGGAATTTCATTAAGAGTTTCAACATGGAGGAAACCAAGGGAACCAACCACAAACCCTTATGGATTTCATAAGATCGGGGTTCAATGCGACCAATCAAGGTGTCGCTAGACCACCTATTCGAGCACCTTTGTTTGAAATAAAACCAGCTTTATTAAACATGCTACAAACTAATGTTCAATTTTACAGGCTGACTAATGAGGATCCAAATGCTTATATAGTCAATTTCTTAAAAAAAATGTGATACTTTATGATATTATGGGATGTCGAAAGATGTCGTTAAAATGAGGCTCTTGCCTTTGATACTGTATGAGGAGTTAAATGATAGAAGGAGTCGTCACTTTTGTATTATGATGAGTAAGACTTACAAATTGTTGAACGCCAGAATTGGAGATGTTATTGACAGGAGAAATTGATCAATGTTAGAATTTAAGATATTTAAGAAAGATAAATGAATTGGAAGGATCAACTTCAAAGGCATGAAATTCAGTAAGAATAGGCATAAGAGTTAAGTGTACTGACACTACACTGATATGAATCATCAGGCAAAAGATAAGTTACCTCTATGATACTTTTAGAGCTACATGTTTATACTCACATGGGTACAAGTTTATGAGTATCACCATGCCAAGGTGTGCTCAAGCTTGAATGAAGGGTTAGTTAAGCCCGACACGAATAGGTCTATTTGAAATAGTTATGAGAGGTAACACCGATGAAAGACCTCTTAAATTCGCAATGTGATATATGTAAGTATGTTAAGAATATTGATATGATATAATATGGGTGTTATGGACACAGGAAGTGGAAAATTTGTGAGTAATCTGAAGTATATTGAGGAAACAAATAGGATGGTGTGATATCCGAACAAGTTATGGAGTGATTGATTGAATCCGTTAATACAAGAAGAAGCAAACCCCTGCCTTAGATCAGTCAAGTATGAATTTCGAGGACAAAATTCTTTTAAGTGGGGGGGTGGGAGAAATGTTGGCCCTAAATTTTTTTCTTTGAAGAATAAGAATGATTTTTGTCAAATGAGAGGTCTTTATAAAAGTTTGTGGAGTTCATTATTATGATGATGTAAGAAAGATTATATGATATAGGTTGATTGAATGGAAGTATGAAGGTTATAAGTATGATCAAGGGAAATTTTGGCAAGGCACTTAAGGATGAGGAACATAAGGCATAAAAAGGAAAGATTTAAATTAAGTTAGTGTTAACATGGTGTTTAAGAAGATAAAAGGAGTTATGAGGTAAATGAAAGAAGGGATAAAATGAGAAAACCAAAAGAAAAGGAGGAGGGATATTTTTGGAAGGATAAGATCAAAATGTGGTCTTACATTAAAGAGAAGGAGAAAATGTGAATTGGGGGATTCGAGAAGAAGCTAGATGCGTGGATGAGAAAAGAGAGAAGAGAGAGAAGCACGAAAAAGAATGAAAGAGAAAAAGAAGAGAGTTGAGCTAGGGTTTCTTTTTCTTAGCTTTCAAGAGAGATTTTGAGGTGATTCAAGAAGAGAAAAAAGTATAGGAAGAGAAGAGCTTCCATTTGAGCCAAAGATTTCTTCATTTGGTGAAGAACTAAGGGGGTTATAGAGGCCTATTTCAGTTAGATCATCTCATGGAGTACACATTCAAGATACAGTAGGAAATAACCTTTGATACCTCAAGTTGTTTGCAAAGAGATGAGGCAATTTAAGCAAGTCTCTAAGCAAGGAAATCAAGATGGATATATGTTTATAATTGAGTAAATAAGCTACTACTGTTTTTCTTTAAATCAAAGACGTTTATTAATTTTAATTTCATCATAAGTGCTACATTCATTGTTCTTAAATGATTTGTGAAATCTGCTATATGTTTGCTGCATGAATTGTGTTGATGTTTGATAAAAAGACTTCGTAAATGATTTTTGAAAAGATACATGTTTATGGAATCATGTTTTTAAGAATGGTTTTTAAGTATATGAAAAGCAAGCTTTCGAAAAAATGTCATTTTGGGCAACAAGTTTACAAGTCATGAATAATGTGTTATGTGGGTTTGAGGTGGTCCCTCAAAAATCGTCACATGCACATTGACCAAGTTAAAGGCTTCTCCCGCCTGCCTACTAGTAGCATGGAGCTCATTCTTGGACTCCCATAAGTTCACAGCTATGCAAAACCATTATGTGGGATTGTGTTAGTACGCTCTGTTCACAGCTACACAAGACCATTATGTGGAAATGTGTAGTACGTTCTGTTTTGGATCCACCTGAACCATTCTGATGTGCTTATGTGCTCAGGTTATGTTAGCAAGTTTGATGCATTCATATCTGTTGCTTGTGGATTTTGGTTGAAAGCCTAAGAAACATGTGTTGTATAAACTCAATGACAATTTTCTATGACAAGAAAAATAGTTTCAAAAGTTTAGCTTATCTTTTTTATTATAAACTATAACCCACGAGCCTTCAATCTCACCCCCTCTTTACCCCATCTTTAGGTGATAGCTAAGAGATCAAGTTATCAAGAGCCTAAGGGCAATTCTCCAAATTTGCTTAATTTACAGTTTGAGTTGGTTTTGGGAATGCACAATGTTATAGTTGCATACCCAGTTCATTCTTTTAAGAGTTTTTGTAATTTGAGACTTTGAGATAAGGTTGTAATATGGCTTAGAATGCCATTAGAGATTTGTAAAGCCTTATTCTTTTGCTATTAAGGAAATATGAATTGTGTATGGATGATATTGAGATGATTATTAGCTTGAACATATGGTTTTTGAGCATAAATTGTGGATATATATATATATATATATATATATATATATATACACACGCGTGCGCGCGCGCCTACGCCTAAGTGAGCTTCATGGGAAGACAAAACAGGAATTATGAAGGATCAAATATAGTTGGATGTGATGAGATAAAGAAGTCCTAATTTGAGAGTTTAATGAAGTAAATTTTGAGAACTGAACAATTAAGCTCAGGACGTTCCAAGTTTGCGAAATGCAAATCTGCAAAGCTTCCCCCAAAAAGAAAAGAAAAAAAAGAAAAAAAGAAATTGATGTTATGATTTTAGGGAGAAATCCGGATTGATATAGGCTAAGTTAGACCAAGTGGTCTTCTAGAGGGCAGTAGGTCTTTCATTTAGCTTTTCAACGGTTTACAGTAGGAAATTGTTGGACATCGGAGTGGAAAGTTATGGTCCTTAGAAGGACAAATGTTTAGGAGTATAAGTGACATCGTCTATAATGACGTCATTTCATCTTAAGAATGCATCATCTGTAAGGATTCATTCATCTGTCAAGTTGTTTCGTCTGGGATAACGTCATATTGTCTGTGATGACATCATTCAACTTAAGCCTTTTGCTTCGTCTGTATTTCGCTTCGTTTGTGATGATGTCATATCATCTGTAATGACGCCATTTGTCTTAAGACTTTTGCTTCGTCTATGATGACATCATTCGTCTTAAGACTTTTGCTTTATCTGTGATGACATCATATTGTCTGTGATGACATCACTCATCTTAAGACTTTTCTTTGTCTGTCTTTTGCTTCGTCTTAAGCGTTGCATCGTCTTAAGTTGACTTTGCTTCGTTTTAAATTGACCCTGCATTCGTCTACTTCAGGCTATCGTCTGTTCTTTGATTCGTCTGCTTCTTGCATTCGTCTGCCTCATGCTTTCGTCTATTCTGCTTTCGTCTGTTCCGCATTCGTCTGCCTCATGCTATCATCTGCTTTGTTTCGTCTCCCTTTTTGCTTTGGTTGTTTTCTGTTTCATCTGTTTTTGCTTCGTCGTCTTCTGCTTCGTTTGCTTTTTGCTTATGTGACCGAAACTTCTTCTTCTATACACTATTCGTTTGATGCTATCGTCTGTTCCATGTTTGACCCTTCAGACAATAGAATTTGTTTTCAAGGTCTGCATGGAAGTTGTAGACAATGAAGTCCTCTTTCGAACTCTCTAAGAATAACCTTGATCTGAAAAACCTAGACCAAGTTATGTCTTTTATCCTATATGGCTTTTTTCCCATGATAGGTGCAATTTGATTGAGGTCAAAACCTTGTTTGATTCTTTCAACCATAACTTCGTTATCTGACCTCCAAATGAGGTAAATCCTGTGTCTAGGTAAACTAGAGACATAGAGCTATCGAATGATTTGAAGGGATAGAATTTGAACCCAGCCTCTGAGACGCTCAATATCTGGATGGAGGTTGAGCTTAGAATGTTTGCTTCAGTATAAGAAAGATTTGAAAGACAGGGCCTGACATTAAGGCATTAGAAGATGATGATGAATCATAGATGACTAATGAGGGTTAAATGGGAATAATCCTACGTGGGAACAAGTACAAGTATGCGCCTTATGATAAGGAATGTCGGGTGCAGGAATCAGTGCCCAACATTTATGGTATCAAAGTAAGAAGAGAAATGGATGAAGATTAAGGAAACTTAATTGGAACAAATTCAGTGTTTATTATCTAAGCAAGAGTTAGGTTCCGAAAACAGGATCCAACAGAATTGGTATAAGTTATTGATTGTTTAACATTTCAATGACTGTTATGATTAGATGTGTAATGGAGAATCTTAATTGGTATGTTTAATTTGTTTGACTTCTTTTAAAAATATTTTCTATTTAAGATAGAATGATGAAATTGGTTTGCTTGAGGACAAGCAAATGGAGTTTGATTTATAATAAATACACATTTCTTTTAGCCTAATTTTTATAGCATTATACTTATGTTTTAAAGACTTTTAAAGGATCTGATATTCAAAACTAAGATATATTTTATTCTAGGTTTTGTTTTTACCTCTTCAAGAAAAAGAAACAAATATATAGAAGAATTGGACCAATTTGGAGTAATTTTATAAGAAATGAAGAAGAATCCTAGAACATAACACCTACATGCCACTATGTTAAGGTCATGTTCGAAGGTGGACTCCTTTCTCACCCTACATACCTTTGTGTTCCACCTTTGATAAGTAACACTACCCAAAAAAGTTAAAAAATATGGAAAAGACAACATGATTGGAACTCGGTCTTGTATTGGGGTCTTGTTACTTAATAAAAATTAGGATTTTGAATTATTAGAAGGAGGCAAGTGGGAGAATAAAGAGCATTTTTGGCCATAAAAGAATTCAAGGGTAACAAAAAGTCACTTGAATCCACTCTATAGTAGTTATCGATCAAGAAAAAAGTCGATATTGGAAGAAGAGTAAGAACTCAACAAGATTTACCAAACATTAAAGGTTAAAGATTCATGATAATAATTTATTAAGTGGGAGAATAAAGAGCATTTTTGGCCGTAAAAGAATTCAAGAGTAATGAAAGTCACTTGAATCTACTCTATAGTAGTTATTGACTAAGAAAAAAGTCGATCTTGGAAGAAGAGTAAGAACTCAACATGATTCACCAAACATTAAAGGTTAAATATTCATGATAATAATTTATTATTCTTACTTTCTTTCTTGTTTGATGTTACTATTTCTTATGAACTAATTGGGTTATAGATTTAGATAGATGGACTCTAAAATGTGATATGTTGAATTGATGGATCTTTTGATTTGATGAATATATAGTTTTCTTGATATTTTCCATGCTCTTATATTTGATTGAATTGAATGAATGAAAGTTGAAGATTCACTTATTTGATTAATGCATTCAGATTTGAGAGATGAAATGTATAGTTAGGTTATAACTTATATAAAGGTGGTTGAGTATGAGTTACTTGAGAGATAATTGCCAGATCTTCTTAGGTTAGGGTAAAACCTATCATAAGAATTCACAAAACAAATTAATGCATTCTTAGGTTGTCTTGGCTAGAAAGAGATTTAAATTGATTCGATTTAAGAATAGGTTGTGCTACTCAAGAGAAAGCAAAATCTAAATTAGAAAATTCTTACTGGTCCAAAAATTAAAAGTGTTTACTAAATCAAGGTGAAGTTGAACATGGTAAGGTCCTAAGAGATATCTTACTTAATCTAGTTTATTCACCTATTGTTTTATTCTTAACTATAACTTTACTTTGGTATTCCGAGTGTTTATTTTATTTTCTTTTCATCCAATCATAATTGAAAGCTTGAATAATTAAGTTTGTGAATAGTCAGTAGTTAACCCCTATTCTTTATAAAATCAACTCGTACTTGTTAATGTTAACTACAATTGTACTGTGTGTAATGACCGTGGATCCTTCTGTATCTCTAAAGAGTTAGGCATGGCCTAAAACATGCTCGTAGGTGTAAATTGTAAATCTTTTTATAACTTTGTGAATTAATACATAGTTTGAGGCATGTCTACATATATAAAATATGGATGTGTCTTAATTTTTAAAGATAAAAATGGTTTGGACCACACCTGTCTTGGAGACCTTGTCTACCAAAGATAAATGTTTTGCTTTCAAAATATTTTAAGTAACTCCAATTCTTGTGATTGTCCCAAGCGTATATACAACATATCCTTTATTTCATACTAATTGTGCATGCATCACCTTGTTTACACTTATTTATGATATAAACTGTATTTTCAACAAATGAAGCTTCATTCCTTCTACCAAGAATGATATTTCAACAATTTCTTCTCTTTAACTTGAGCAAAGACTTCACTAATAATTTCTTCTCTTTTAACTTTAGCAAAGACTTTATTAATAATAGGAAGTGGTTGAAAGCCTTTTATCCTCCCTCTTCACAAATTTAATATGAAAACTAGTCAAAAATCTGTAGATTCGATGATCCTCCATCATCTTTTAATAGTGATTACAATTCTTAACTAATTTCCACTGATAATCCTTAGGCAAATCTAAATATAGTTCTTATCATAACTTTTTCAATGAATTGAAGTATTTGGTGACATTGTCTTCTTGATAAATTTTACCTCGTTTAACTATCAATTCATATATTTGAGATTAACTTTTAAAATTTGAATATATTTAAGTGACATTATCCTAATGTGCTTTGGATGTTGAATTACACATATAGTTGGAACTTATATCCTTCTCCATGAAATTTAGTCAACACATTGGAGATTTCAACATCCTTAGTATACATGAGGTCTTCTTTTGTGGACCCTTTTCTTCTTCTGGTAAGTTTTACAATTTGTTTTCCACTATAATCTGAAGCAAGGGAAGAAAATAAGTTTTTTTATAAAAATTAAAATGAGAATTTCTTTATTGCAAGAAATATAATCACAATAAAAATATACTTAAATAAAATGCTTCAAGAAAAAATGAAAATAGATTTGTGAAAAAAACTAACTGAAATTACTAAAAATACCATAATCATAGTCTTTTATAACTCATTTTATCTTTTCCGGTACCAATTTTACAACAAAGTTTTTATATACGACATGTTATCTCTTGTTTTAACTTATGCATAATGTAAACAAAGAAAAAATCAAATAAAAAAGGTTCTTCATAATTTTGTTACAATATTCATCCTCCGTTATTCCTTCCAGACATGGCAAACAGGCCTGGGTCGGACTCAACTTGACCCAAAGTTAATGGGTTAGACCTTGGTTGACCAGGCCATGAGGTGGGCCATGGGTCAGGATTCTTGGCTGGACCGAGAGTGGCAAAACGACATCGTTTTGTCAAAAAGCGATGCCATTTTTTGAATTTTATAAAAAATAAGAAATCAACACAGGCTGGCCAGCCCCCAGATGGGCCTGGCCTTGGGCTGACAATCCCAACCTGGTCGAGCCATGGCCTAACCTATTACCATCCCTAATTCCCTTTTTATACTATACTTCTAAAAAAATTTATTATAGAGAAAATTTTAATAATAAAAATTTTATCAGATCATGCATATATTAGGGAATAATTTAAAAAATTAGGAATATGTTGGAGTTATGTAAATATAGTGTCTTGGAAAGCAAGTGTATTTACATGTAACTTTATCTTCTTCA
>JANKOE010014257.1:0-10267 GCA_026284465.1 Erythroxylum citrifolium | reverse complement strand
ATAACAAACTTCTACCAGTACCAATTATTATAAAGCAAAATCATCCTTAGAGTGTGTGCACCAGAATTGCATGACCTATGCTGATTTGTCCACGTGGCCATCACCAAAACATCAGACGAAATCATCATACGGTCGAGAGCTCTACCTTGCACGAGTGCTTCTACGCAGGCTTGCCTCATTTGGCCCATTCCTCACAATTGGATTCATAACAGTGGGGGGTGAGCTTAAAGCTCGTGGGTAACAAGTTTATAATGAAGAATAAGCAAAACCTTTGAAATATTCATTTGTCGTATAAAAATCATAATGAATTCATAAAACGCTTTGTTCAAACAATTTCACAGTCTGAATTTCAACTCATAGTTCAAATATCATCACACAACACTCAATTATGCACTATTCATGACTATACAAAAATGCAATGTACAAACAAATGGCTCGAGAGTTCCGTAGAACAAAACAAATAAACCGAAGTTTATACCGTGAAAAAAACAAATCCGATTTCTCAGGATCTCGTGGCCTCAAGCGGGCAGCCGGGAGAAGGCTATAGGTCAACGTGCATGTGACTAATGAAACGTTCCTCTTTCGCCCAAACAGAAGCACATAATCATGCTCAAATCATTTTATCAAATGCTCATACTTTCAAGCTTTTCTATCTTTTCATTCATACAAAATGCCATGAAATGTTTCAATGGCATAACTTGATCATAATTCATAAATCACAATGCATTTTCATTACTCACAATACTTCATTATCAAGCAAGTTAAAATACAATACACATGCATTTTTCCATATTCACAACAATTCAAATCCAATCAATTAAGCATATACACACATAAGCAAATTCTTTAAATCATTTAAAAGCAATATATGAAGTAATTGAAATCATTTTGTTCTCTTGATTTGGAAAAACTTTAATGGCTCATTATTTAATTATAAACATGAAACCCACCTTAGAAATTCTTGCTCAAATTCTTGCTCAACGGTGCGTCACCCTTTGCTCCTCTTACCTTCCTTGATTTCCTTTAACAATAGCCAAAAATTTCATTCAATTAGAATTCAAATTTGAGAACCCATAAAGCACATGCACTAAGATAAATTCTTCATACTCAAATTTTTCCAAAAATCCAACCCTTCGGCTTAATTTTCCATTATCATTCGGATTACGTAAATGACCAAATTTATTAACACTTTCTTCTAGAAAAATGTTCCCCATTATCTTAAATTTCTAATGACTCCAAAATCATTCAATTTGGTTTAGTACTCTAAAAGTTATGCCCCATTCATTTTTGGTTTGTTCCAATACTAACACAACATTCTATGTTCAAATTCCCTTCAAAACTTGAGATCTTTATAGACTTAATTGGAACTTTATTCCTTCATATAACTTGTAGCCTTATGTCTTTAGTTTACACCAAATAAAAAATCACCTCATTTGGATATCTACAGAAAAAGTTATTTCCAAAATACCAAAATATGTTCGCCGCGGCGAAGTCACTTTTTCAGAAACTCATTCCGAAGACATTTTTCAACACCCGTCAACTATATACTTCCCATCTTTCAAATATAACTCATCTTAACCTTAAAACATCATTCCTACTTCATTTATAAGCTCATTTCAACCTAATATCAATAACAAAAACATCAAAATCTATCTTTGATCATTAACCAACAATAAAACCTTTACATAAACCATTCCTCAACAACTTCCCACACATGTTAAGCTACATTATCACTTCTAACTACCACTACTTATCGTTCATTCAACCAAACAAGATGGAATAAGGCTTAAACTTACTTGATTTAGCCTCAAAGTCTCTAAATTCTTCAAGAATCTCCAAACCCTAATTTTTCTCTTCTTTTTCTCCTTTTTCTTCTTCTCTCCCACAACACTCTCTTCTTTCTCTCTTAATTTTATTTTTCTTCTTCTAATTTCTACTCTTAATAAACATAAATGACCCCATTGCCCTCTAATACAAGCCTTATGTCCTAAATGCTTAAGTGTTATGCCAAAAATGCCCTTATACATTCTTAGAAAATTAACACTTAAATTCCATAAATCCATGCAATAAATCGTCCTAATATTGACATGCCAATTTAACTCCAAAGAAAGTGATTTATCTAGCAAGACCACATAATTTATTCAAATCATGCTTAATAAAAAAAATTGGGGCCTAACAGAAAACGAACTTTACATTCTAAACCCATTTGATCTTTTACAAATTTCATGAAACTCTTCACTCCTTCTAAGTATGGAGTGGACCATTTCTGATGAGACATCTAACTTTTTTTCATGTAAGTGTATAATTAAAAGTAAATTGTTGAATTACTAAATGCAATTTAAGTTGTAAATAACATAATGACAAATCAATCTAAGTTGACATACCAAGTTTGAATTCTACCAAAGAATGAAATTGAGTATGCTAAGAATAGGAAGCATAAGCCCATCTCAATAACTACATGTACTAGTAGTGGGTTTTAAACATACGTTTTAATTTTGATGCAAGAACTCTAAGATTTGATTCAATGTATGCTTTCACTGTTATGAGCTTCAACACCTATAAGAGAATTGTTAAGAAAGTATCAATTAAAAAATAAATTTTCAATTCTAGCAAAGCAATGTGCCTGAGTAGTAAGGAAATTTGATACCTATAGCTTAAAAATGAAGTACAATTGAACATGAAAGTAATAAAGGAAATAATTGAACATGACCATACCAAGATACTAAAACATGAAACTAATTCTTTTTGTGGTTTTGAACATTGTTATAAAAATAAAGCATGGATTGATAATAAATTTGCAAAAAATAAGCTATTGACTTTGTTTATGTTTAAAAAAGTTTGGTGATACTTATAATGGTGTTTCACTTTCAAATCTATCAGTTTAGATTAAAGAAAAAACAAGCTAGGGCCACTTATATGAGATATTTAACTCTTGGGAAAGAATATAATAAGTTTATGCTCTCCAAGATGGATAAAACAATTTGGTACTCAATCTTATAAACATATTGGGAAAAGTAGTGCAATATATGCTTTAGTTTTAGATTTAGATAAAGACACAAAGTTTAACATGTCATTCTACATCTCTATTCTGTTTATGGAATATAAAATTATAACTTTGCTATTCATTTTCCATTCACAATCCAAAAGGCAAGTTTTCCTCTCAATAGTACTTTTACAAATCTAGTTAATGAGGATGTCTATACACATTGACCATACCAGGATACCAGAATAAATTAAGACACATCATCAATCACTTCCTAATTGCAGCAGTAATAGAACCAGATAAAAAGAAAAAAATTCCAAGAAAAGGGTAGAGGATGGTCAATCCAAGGATTTCATAGTCAGACTCAAGTTTGTAAGCCCAGTTGAGAGTGGTGTACTCATTACATAAACAACATAGAATAACAAACAAAAATAGATTGTTATAAACACAATAAACTAATTCATAACATGTTTTACAAAATTTACATGATTGCAAGAGATATCTCACTAGAAACATTTAGAAGCAAAAGCTATATTGTCGTTATATGGAAGTTCCCTATTGATTAAAAGCCAACAATGATATTTCAAAATGTTATAACCAGAGAATGTACACATCTTGGAAATAAGCCTTCTCAAACTATTTGGATTTATGTGAATATCTTGCAAATAAGACTTCTCATGTGTGGAAATGAATTACTTAGAAAACCAAAACCCTCATGTGGAGATAAAGACAAAGATGCTTACTAGAGATGAGGATGAAGATGGACTCCAGAGATGAAGAAGAAGCTGGGAATATGGCAACTAAAGTGGAAGATAATTAATCATAGTTGGGAAGATGAAGACAGTATGAAAACGACAATTCCAAATTTTTTTTGGGTAATTTGGTTTTAAATATAACAAAAACGATGTCATTTTTAATGAACAAACGATATCGTTTTGTTGACATTTGGTAACAATTTTCAACACCCTTTGGTGACAATTTCTAAAATTTGTCACCAATCAATCTACATGCAAAAAACATTGGATGAACGTTTAGCGACAATTATAAAATAAAGTCGTTAAATGTCGCCCATTTAAATTATCACCAAAGCAATATACATGCAGCCAGATCGTCTCCAAAAGCTTACCCCGTTGGCAATGATTGTACTAAAATGTAACAAAAGACTTACCCTTTGGTGGCGATTTTACTAAAGCATCATAAAAGTCTTCACCTTTGGTGACGCTTTTCCAAGATGATTATGCAAACGCGTCGCTAAAGGCTTATCTATATATTATAGAAATTATATATAATTTACAAATTCTGTATAATAATATAGAATTTATATATAATAAATGGAGTAATATGATTAAATAGAATAATATGATTACTAAGATGTGAAAAATTTTATCTATTATCTATACATTCATATATCATTATATTAATTACCATGTATTTAAAAATAATTGCAATATAGGTAAAAATGGAAATCAAATATTAATAAATATTAAAATAGAATTGATAGAGAATGCATTTGAATATAATGAGAATTACAAACTTCATGTTAAAATTATTTGAAAATTTTGTAACACCATATAAAATTGTCAAATCATACATTTTAAAAGAGAAAAATAAAAAGTATAAATCAATCTAATATTAATTAATTTTGAGTTTATGATTTTATAAAATTTAGCTAATTTTAAACTTAGAATCATTATGAATATATTAAATTTGATTTTTATGAATATCATGTTCAATCACAAAATGATCAAGTGAAAGTTAGTGAATTCATAATTATACATAAGAAATAAAAAGTGTTAAAGTTTGCTTATGTTTGGGTTTCTAAACTACGAAAATAAATTTATAGTCATAAGAAGAAGAATGAAAACGTTTTTTTGCGGGCTGGGCTATAGTTAGGTGTCCTTCTCCTTGTTATTGCTTCCTGGGAGTTTCCTTTTCTCATTGTGATCTTATCAATGTGTCTGCAACTTGGGGTATGTATGAGAGAATTTATAGATAAATTATAGGAATATACTTTTTCCCACATTTAAAATTGATTATGCCCACTAAGCTATTAAATGTGAAAACAAACTAACAACAAAAAATTAAACACATAGAAATAATTAATAAATTAACATAAATAAATAGTTAAATAAATTTAATTAAAAAATTAACTAACACCTAATTAATCTCAAAATTAAAATTAGAAATATTTTAATTAACAAATGGGGCTAACTTAATTGTTAAATTAAAAATTCTAACCTTAAATTGAAATTCAATATCCTAAATTAACTATTATACAAAAATGACAAAATTAAACATTAAATTCATGCAATTAAACACAAACCCAATGTCAATTAATGTCGAAAACAACTAATTAACCTAACTTAACACAAAAATATCACAATTAAAAACTTAGTGAGAAAAATCTCAAGATTATGTATTTGAAGTTAAATTTTCACCTAAATTGCATATAAGTAGTCAAATCAAATCATAAAATCAATTGGGTAATGAAAATAATCAGCTATCAAACCACAATTAGACAATAAATCACACAAATTCACATAAATTTCCAATTTCTCAATTCGAACATTTTTAAGCATAAGTGAGCTAAATAATTCAAAACACCCAATTAGACATGCATAAACAAGTGAAATTGATAAGATTACTTATTTAGGTGTCAATATATTGCAAGAAAAACACAAAATTTGGGGTTGGAAAATTGGAAGCGATGACGATAGTGAGAGAGGGTAGAGAGAAAGTGAAAATCATGGAGAGATTAGGGCTTTTTAAGGTGTATCATAGACTTACACAGTCTAATACAGGACCATGTATCTAACCATATATGTCACTAAATCATATCTTTTTGCAGATTTACACGATTTGGTCCACAAGAGTGTATCAAAATGTGTAAAACTACACCAACGTTTCTAGAGAGCGTTTAACTCTCTATAAACGTGTGTAACTTTAAAATTAGGCACTCAAACATAAAAATTTTGCAGTTTAGTGTTATAACAAATGAACACACATACCCTAACATACTAATTAATAATTATGCACAATCTTATTAGATGCTCAATCTTTCTGTCCTAAAACATCCCAAATAAAAAACAAAAAATTCAATTAAAACTTATGCTAAAATTATAGGAAAAACAAAATAATATGGGAATTGAAATAAAACAAAAACTAACTAATGGGTTGCCTTTCATATAGCGCTGCTTAATGTTGTTAGCTTGACGTACCTTTTACACTAAATGTGGTTTATATAAATTAAGTTGTTGTAGCCTTACCATAGGTTTCGTAACTTGCAAGTCCGCTATCTTTTATGATTCCCCTTGGATATTTTATTATTTTATCAGTTAATTACAAACATAACCTAGTCGGTTCAAGTTCTCCTATTCCTATTTTTTCAAACAGAGAAAAAGGCATCATATTAATGTCAGCTCCTAGGTCGAATAAAGTCTTATCTACCTATTATATAAACTCCCTGAGTCTAGTTACTTCTCCGATAGTTTGATTTTCTTGTTGGAGCTCTATTTTCTTAGTTTAGTAATCTCCAACTTCTTCGATTCCTCCTTATTTAATAGTTCTCTTTCAAAGATTTAGTGCTCTTTGGTAACTATAATAAAGATTCAACAAGGCGTAAGCCATATTTAAGTTATTATAAAAAGATCAAACAATCTATCTTACTCCGCTTTCAACAAATTTCTCTTCACTCTAGTAGGATATGGAATTATAGGTTGGTATTTCTTGACTTTCTTTGTTTGTTGTCCATCTTTAGTCTTCGGGTGATTCTCATTAGTCACCTTCTTCTTCTCTTGGAGCTTTCTCTCACTACTCTAGGTGATTACCATAATGCATTCCTTCGGATTTGTTTTTATTGTGCTCGACAAACTTCCCTTTAATCTTTCTACCACTGTCTTACCAATTGGTCAATTTGAACCTCTGAGTTACATATGGATGCATCGGTTTGCTTATGTTTCACTTTTGATTCCCAAATGAACTCCACTATCAACTCATCCATACTAAGCTTCTTGGGATGTGTTGCTTGCTGCTAGAATCAACGTGGTTATTTTTTCATTGGCTTTGATTTCACATGAAAAATTGGGGTGATTCCTCCATCTAGGATTGTAGGTGTTGCCATATGAACTTTTTTGTGCTTTAAGAGCGTTCCTAAAAAATTTCACATGTTCGAGCTGAACTAATTGACACTATTTTCCTTGGTGCTCTAGCCCAAACACTAAGCACTACATTCCTCAACCTTGTGGAGCCATTGTAAGTCTGTCTATCTTCCTGTTTAAAGCCTGCTCTTAACTCACCAACTGTGTAATTGATACTCCTACTAGCCTATTAGTTCATGCTCTAACCAAGCACTACTAATAATTGTTCATGTCCATATCCTCCATTAGGTCTTGGGCCACCTCTAGTGTCTTATTGTTTAATGTTCCTCTAACGGCTGCATTTATAAAATACCTAGTGTTGTGACTCATTTGTAACAGCCTAAACCACCCACCCACAGATATTGTCCGTTTTGGGTTGCTCATTAGGCCAAGGCCCTCACAGTTTTGCTCTTTTCGCACTTGGGAAAACGCGTCTATGGGAAAGAGGTATCCATACCTTTATAAGGTGTACTTCGTTCTCCTCTCCAACCGATGTGGGATCTCACAATCCAACCCCTTAGGGCCTAGTGTCCTCGCTGGAACAACGGGTCAGGAACTGGCTCTGATAATATTTGTAACAGCCCAAACTACTCGCCCACAGATATTGTCCACTTCAGGTTACCCATCGGGCCAAGGCCCTCACGGTTTTGCTCTTCTCGCACTTGAAAAAAAGCGTCTGTAGGGAAGAGGTATTCGTACTCTTATAAAGCATACTTCATTCTCCTCTCCAGCCGATGTGGGATCTCAGACTATATATTTAATTGACAAGAAAAAATTTCTATGATGTATAGATCCTTGTGAAACCTGAACATAACATGGCTGATTTCCATCCTTACTACTTCTCAAGTCCTCTATCAAGTCTTTAAAATCTTCGAGTTGAGTTAGGGATACCTTGTTTGAGGTTGTCATTTTCTTTGTTTCGATTATGGAAATCTTGGAGAACCTGAAGTTTTAATATAAGGACATATAGAACCTATGTGCATCAAATAAGGCGAATCAAAGACAACATTTTGAGTACTTTTGCATGCACTTGTGAGGAAAACACCATAAAAAACACAATATGCTAAAAATGGTATATAGCCAGTGCGTGATATACCTTCCAAGCATTTTCTATACTTTGTTTTGTACTCTCAACACTAACTATTAGTGTAAGTGAACTTAGAAGTTCTGCTTATTTCATTAGAGTAGTTATCCTAGGATCATCCTTATTGGGAAAAGTTCCTTGAAGTTTACTATTTAAAGTTGTTGGTAAAGAGCAAGTATAAAATTTAAAAACTTTAATGATATTGAAAAATAATGAGAACAGGCTAAATTGAACAAGATAGAGCACTTTCGAAAATGGGAAGTATCCCTTTTAGGAATCTCCCATTTGTGTGGTTTTCTAAAAGTAACTTGTACAGAAAACCAACCAAATAAGATTTGCTTGAACTAGCTTACCATTAAAAGAAACCTCATTAGCATTAATCATCAACCTCACTTAACAAAGAATATAATTAGCAAATAATGATAAATGCAAAAATCTCATATAGTGTCGTATTAGGCCATCTGAGGAGATTGATAAAAAGGAAGGGAATAAAAACAATATAAATGAGAAATAACAACTTGATTGGACAGATTGAACAAAAATCTTCTCCTTCTACCTTCTACTTATTATCTTACTCATGGTTAGCGAATGTTCAGGCATCTCAACCTTGAGGAACAACACCACCCCACAACTGTGAGTTAGCAATGACCACAATGGAGTAAGCTCTCGAAGCTCTTACAAGATAGGCATTACCATTCCCATTGATTGTGTAAGATTTAAACACAAATCCATTAGATTAAGCAGAAAAATGATGCATGCAAATGGGTATTAGATGAAGAAGCAATAAAGCAAGAATCCAATAAAACAAAAACCGAGAAGAATAAAACAATAATAAAAAACAAAGTCTAAAAAATAGACACAAAATTAAGGAAAAATAACTTTTTTTGTGCCAATCACATACTTTGATTATCAAAAAGACAGAGCTTAGATTTTCAAATACCTGAACATAAATAGAGATATCTAATTTCAGAGGAAATTGAACTACTACATTCACCACAAAATGAGGAATGAATTCAAAATATTGTTTTTCAAAAGAATCAGAGAAAGAGAGAGAGAAAAGAGAAACAAAAATTGAAGTGTAGATCGAGAAGCTAAGGGAAGAGAATAAAAATAGAAAAAAGATAGACTTGTGTTGAGGAGAATACAAGGGAGATTGAAGAAGAAAGAAGAAATGGTAAAAAGGTAAAAACAATGCCAAAAACAAAATGTAGGCTAGGGTGCGAGGGAGGGACGTTGGTAACTGTGTGGGATAATGTTGATTTTTATTTTTTATTTTTCCATTGGTTGATTGATCAGACACACATTTACATTTGAAAAAGAGTAAATGTGTGTGTGATCAAAGATTCAAATCAAAAGATGAATTAATCCAATAAGGTAATAAAACAAATAAAAAGATAAAAAACAATGGAACTTTTGCAAAGGAGATTGGGTAGATAGAGAGATGAGAAGAGTGGGACGAAAGATACACATTCATGGCTTGCACTGTCATGACTTGGTGGGCTCTATCGATGGGGAGCTCAAAGGCATGACCGACACTAGATGACAGCCGGTTGCTGGAAAAGTTGGCATAAAAATTATGAGGAAATTGGAGATGTTGATGATCTGGTTCGGGTTGTGAGTTCATCGATTCAGTGGATTGCCGCTGCATTGAACCTCTCATTTTGTTTATGTTTTTTTCCACTTAAAAAACGCATACGTGTAAAGTGATGTTAATTAGTTTTTTCTTACGTAATATAATATAATATAAAACTATAGCAACAATTCCAAATGTTGAATATATAAAATTGTATTGTAATCTTCTTTTTTAATTTTATTGTCTTTTCTTATATGTAGCAATAAATTATTATTTTCATTACTTTTTAATATTATTAAAGGCAACACTTTAAAAACTATTGCATTATATTAATTTTTTGGAGCACATTTTTAAACTGTTGCAAACATTTTGTTGCCCAAAGTATTTTTCGTCGTAGTTGAAGTGAATCACACATTAGTACAATGATAATCAACACACAAGAAGGGGGGTTGAATTGTGTTATCTTTTTCGTTAAACCCTTCTTTTGAACA
>JANKOE010014247.1:0-10267 GCA_026284465.1 Erythroxylum citrifolium | reverse complement strand
TTTATGAAATGAAAAATAGAAATGATTTTGAAAGGATATCAAGTTTATGAAATCAAGTTTCGAAAAAGTGCCTTTTTAGGCAACAAGTTTACAAGTTATGAAATATGTGTTATGTGGGTTTGTGGTGTCACGTGCACGTTGACCAAGTTAAAGGCTTTTTCCACCTGCCCACTAGTGGCATGTAGCTCCTTTAGGGACTCCTATAAGTTCGCAGCTACGCAAGACCATTATGTGGAAATGCGTAGTGCGTTCTATTTTTGGATCCACCCAAACCATTTTGATATGCTTATGTGCTCATGACAAGTTTACAAGAGTGATGCATACATAATTTGCATCTACCTGAACCATTCTGATGTGCTTATGTGTTTAGGTTATGTGAACAAGTTTGATGCATTCATGTTTTGTAGTTTGAGATTTTGATTACATGATGAGAATTTTTAGAAACAAGTGCTTTATGAACTCAAAGTGAATTTTCTATGACAAGTGAATGTTTTCAAAGGTTTTTGCTTATTTTTCGTTATAAACTATTACCCACGAGCTTTCAAGCTCACCCCCTTTCTGTTCCATCCTCAGGTGATAGCTAAGAAATCAAGTGATCAAGAGCCTAAGGTAATTGCTTCAAATTTGCTATTTTGTATTTTGTAATAAGCCAATGGTGTGGCTTTTAATATGTAAATAAAGATTTTCAAACTCTTTTGCTTTAGAAATGAAATGATAGATTGAAGTAGTTTCGGTTTTGTATGTTCATATTGACTTCTTTGTTAAAATGGTTGAGTTAAAGTAATAAGTTTGTTTTTGGATATTTGACTATTGTGGGCACACCACCCTTGTGGGATGATGCCTAATAAGGGTTCATGGAAATAACCCTATAGGATAATACGCTCAGTATCATGATTCAAAAAGTTGGGTTCCAGAATCAAGCGGGATCCAATAGTTATGGTATCAGAGCAAAAAGATGAATCGATGTTAGTTAAGGAGATTTCATGGCAATACGCTTACGTTTCATGATTTTGCAAGAGTTAGATTTCGGAAACAAGCGATACCTAACATTTATGGCATTAGAGCAAGAGTTGGGTTCCAGAAATGGGATTCAACAAGGAAAGTCCACGATAGAAGCTATATACCTCCTTAAAAGATTAATGAAATATTATAGGAAAAGACAACGAGAACTACATATGGTTTGCATTGACTTAGAGAAGGCTTATGACAAGGTACCTACAGAAATCATATGGAGGTGTCAAGAAATTAAAGGAGTTCTTATGAGCCATATAAATGTTATTAAGGATATGTATAAAGTTGTTAAAACTAGAAGTAAGGATGACATGAGGAGATACATAGCTTTTTCTCTATCAATATCGAGCTACAACAAGGATCCTTAATGAGCCCCTTCCTATTTGCATGTGTCTTGGTGTATGTTGCTTTTTTATGACATTGTTTTAGTTGATGAAAGAAAAGAGGGTGTCAATGTCAAGTTAGAACTTTAGAGGGATATGTTAGAGTCGAAGGGCTTTAAATTGAGAAGGATTAAGACTGTGTAACCTTGGGGCTATTAGGTGGTATCCGATGTGGAAATAAAGATTGGTTTAGAAGTTATACTATAGAAAGATTGTTTAAGTACTTTGGATCTATCATCTAAAGCAATGGCAAGATAAATGAAGATATAATTCACTGTATCAAATCAGGGTGGCTTAAATAGAGGGGTACATCAGGAGTTTTATATGATAAGAAGATATCACTCAAGTTAAAAGTAATGACGAACACTACAAGAAAAATATAGTTATAAGTTAATGGTGGTGGAGATGAACACTACAAGAAAATAGGTTTAACAACAAAAATTAGCGACGGAGAATAAAGTTTTTCCGTAGGGAAACAAATTTGGTGACGAAAATTACCAATGGAAAGAGTCGTTGGAGAAATAGTCGTAGGTAAATTTTAGCGACAAAAATAAGGAATCTATCTATAAATTTTAGCGATGGAATGTAAATTTTACCAACGGAAATAAAAAATTTCATAACTAAATTTGTGACGGATTCCTAATATTCCATCAGTGAATTTACCGACAGTAAATTGTATGTCCGTTGTTAAATTTCCTGATGGAAAGCATTATTTGCAAAAATTTTATTGGCGAAATATTGTAATTCCATCGGGAAATATAGCTATATTAAATTTCAACTGCCATTTCTCACTTCCTACCCGAGTTTTTTGTTGATAATGTTTTGATTGTTTTGTACATTTAATTTCAGTAAATGATATAACATTGATTGATAAATATAAAGTAAACATTATTCTAATTAGTTATATAATAAAAATATTATAATGTACACAAATAAGTATCTTGAAAATAACTGTAAATTAAGAATTCATATAAAAACTTAAGAGTAGTAGACTATCTGATACATTCACTTATTTAGAAGCTATGCAGGTGGTGAAGGTGGATGCTTTGACTGTTGCGATGAGGTCCTATCCCTCCTTTTCAACTCATCCAACTCATTATAAAGATGGGTTATACACTCCATTAACCTCTCTATTGTGTTCTCAAGCTGAATGACTCTCTCATTTGATACGGACCACCTTCTAGATCTAGGTGTAGAGGATATGGAGGATTGCGAATAGCATCTGTTTGTAAATGAACTTAAGCCGAATATCCTTCCATGACAATCGCTACCACCCATTGCATCAAGATATGTTTTACTCTCATCACTAGTTTCAGAGTTTTGAGACTTTCGTTCAATGCTTTCATGTATTATTATAATTGCTTGTGTTAATAAGTGATAATTTTTTAGAATTACTATTAAAGTATAGATTTTACATACATGAAGTTGTTTGTATTGGGTGTTAACGAAGATCACACCATCACTCTTCATAGTATAAGTGTGAAAAAAAAGATGGTATGATGTAGGCTTCCTGCTTAGAGACTTTTCCCGCATCAGAAAAAATTGTTATAATTGAACTAAAATTTAGAAAAATTTTGTCAAAATTTCCTCTATTTTTAAAATATTACCCCTTGTTAGACAAAAAAATTTGACTTAACAACACAACCATTAATGACACCAGACATTGATAACATTATTATTCTTTATAATACACATATTTTCATTCTAAATTTCATACATCAAATTACATTGAAATCAAATTTCATACTGCAAAGTACAAAAATTAGAATATAAGTGTATAGTTTTGATACTTACAAGTTGAAGTGCATGGTCTTGGTGGGTCAAAGATCCTTTAGTGTATACAGGTAGACTCTCTCCTTCCGATACTCCACGTCTGTTGGCAAAATTGTATTCTGAAATGGACATTGCCTTGGGTGATGCCCAATACTTCTGCCAATGACTCCAATTTCTTCAGATATATATGGTGATCGTAGACTATTCTTGTGTATCGAACTAAGAAAGTCTCTATAAATTGTACGAGCTCGCTTCTTTCATACATTATAAATTATATCATCAAATTGAGAATCCTAAAAAAATTCTTTTTGGAAAAAAGAAAAACATGCTATAAGTACTTATAAACGACAATATTTATCTAATTAATCTATAAAATTAGATAAAATAAAAAAGATTAAATAATATATTTTTGGTACCTCAAACTCCTGATAATAAAGATCCTTTGTCGCCTAAGAGACATTCTTCTATGTATAACCCTCAAGATCTATCCTCTCCTTAAATTGGATGAGATATTTCTAGAGCATGTTCCAGACGAATACCAACCTAATATATAAGCATTTTTAGATCATTTTCAAATTAAAACATATAACTTAATTACGAACCTATGGTATCATGCATGAATTATAAAATTTTTAGAACTTCGCTCACATATTGTTGACAATTGTGATGTAAGTTCTTCTAACAACTCCCTTAGCTCTAGGCTGGCAGCCGCCTCTATCATCCGCAATAGCAGGGGTGGTGGATGGTGTAGTAGCAGTTACAAAAGGTGATTGTATAGGGACTGTAAGTCGAGAAGGTGATGCCTCATCTGGATGTGAAGTAGCTAGACGTATAACACCTGATTCTGTAGCATTTGCAAAATGTGATATTGCATCCAGAAAACATGGAAACCTGAACCTTGGCCGCAACAAATCCTATTTTCTCTTTTATGGCATATTTTTAACTTGAAATTCACATTTTATTCAATATTCCAGTACTAGAAAATATAAATTAAACACAAAGAACATTATATCGTTGATGCAATAATAGATTTATTCATATAATATTTTATTACAAACATAAATTAATCATTATCATCACTTAATTGTAAATCAAAATCATCATCATCTTCTTTTTTTGAAGAATTAGAATTAAACTCAGGCTCCTCTTCAGATTTCTCTCCCTCCTCTTCCTCTCCAAATGAAATTTCAATATATTCATTATTTGGATCGTTCAAAGGTTCATTATCGTCATATATTACACATGCATTTATTTTATGAACATCTTGCTGAAGCACTTCACTTTCAGTTCTCTTATCTTCTCCTTTTCTATGTCATTGAAAAACACCTCGAGGTTTTACTTTACAAATGTCTAACCAATCTGACTTATCTCATCGTAAGCTGGGGAAAGAGACATAATACTCCTAGATCGCTTGCATCGCCAACATAAAAGGTTCAAATTGTCTAAATCTTCTTTGCTGGTTGATTTCAACTAGATTATATCGACTGTGCACTTTTGTTCTAACATTAGGAGTTGGATAAAACTAGTTACACTTAAATATCACACTATGTTTTATTAGTAATGTAGGGTACTCAGTTTCAAGTATCTCAATAATTTTACCATAGTAATCTATCAATTATTCCTGTATGCAAACCCTACTATTTATTGTTGCCATGCTATGACCATGATATTCTGTATGAAATTTGTATCCATTAATAAAATACACCGGATACGACTTAATAGTTCGCAAAGGTCCTTTCGTAAGATCACATTTGAACTTGTTCTCTATTGGATTTTATGAGTCCTACACCAAATTTGTTCATATTGAATAGTATAATGTCATTTAAACACTTTGATATGATAATTCAATCATTTCAATTATTGCAATTATGTGATTACTTACATATTTCTCGAACTATCAAGGAAAGTGTCTTTTAACTTCTTTATTGATATAATCCTATGCTGTTTCATGCATTAGTCTCGCGTAACCATTCCTTATATAACTAAAAGCATTATTATATAAATAATCAATTTCAAAATCAACTTAAACTTACTGCATGAAACGTTGAACTTCTTGACAATTTAATAAAATGTAACCATGGCAGCCTCCATTTCTTCTGTTGTTAACATTCTTCTTGTTAAATATCTATATGTTCATCCTGGATATACAAAAATGGATAAGTTAACATCAATATCACCCGTTTTGCCCCCACCATCATTACAAGGAACTTTTCTTTCTTTATGTGCACACGTGGCTCAAAATACTGTGAACAAAATGTACTTGCTTCCTCCACTAAATAAGCATTACTTATTGAACCTTCAACTCTAACCTTGTTTTTAAATTTTTTTTCATGTGATGCAAAAACCTACATTACAAATAAGGTTATTACAATTCTGTGAATAAAACATGATATAATTTTTATTTAAATATTAACTATAATTAACTTTCAAACAGATACATCTATCGATATTGAACTGGACCGATAAGTTTAGCCTTGTGTGCTAAATGTATGGGTAGATGCTCCATACAGTTAAAGAAGCTTGGAGGGAAAATCCCTTCCAATCTGCACAAGATAATTGGAATTTCTCTTTCTTGTTTTTCCATTCCAGCCAACTTTATTTCAGATGATATTAAGCTTTTGAAAAACAAACATAATTCTATTATAGCTTCCCAAACCTTATTTGGTAACAACTCCCGAAATGCAATTGGAATAGCCTTTGCATAAACACATGACAATCATGACTTTTCATCCCAAATCATGTCCACACACCTTACCAAATTCGAAACAAAACCATCAGGAAATTTTAGACTTTTCAACCATTCACACAAAATTTCCTTTTATTTTTTATCCAAAGTGTAACATATTTTTGAATATTTACTGATGCGAAGATCTTTATCTAACTCATTTCTTCTACAAAAAAGTTTCAAATCAGCTTGTGGTTTTACATTGTCCTTTGTTCTCCCTTAAATGTTCATTATGATGTTAAATATTCATCACATCTAGATTATGATGTATCAAATTAGTTTTCCATTATGGAAAATCCCAAAAGATACTTCATTTTCTCCAACCAAAGCTTTTACTAATGCTTTTATAAACTTCTTCAGCTTCAAGTTCTGTAACTTTCAGTAACCTAATTCATCAATCTCCTATAATATCTTTTCACCAGCTTTGTGAGGAGGTGTTTGTACCATCCTATTCTTAATGAAATTTTGTTTATTGCATCTAAATGGACGATTTGGAGGAAGAAATTTCTTGTGGTTGTCAAACTAAGGTGTTTTGGCCCCGTTAGGAAGATAAAACGCATAAGAATCATTTCCATATTGAGGACAAGCCAATTTCCCTGTTGTGCTCCATTTAGACAATATAGCATACGTAGCGAAAGCACTAATAGTCCACATTAAAGCTGCTCTCAACAAAATATTTTGTTTAAGAGACACGTCATATGTCTCAACACCAAATTCCTAAAGCTGATGTAATTCAAATACTAATAGTTGTAAGAATATGTCAATTTTATGCTTTGGATTCGTAGGCCCTGGCACAATCACCGTTAAGAACATGTATGCCTTATTCATACACATCCATGGAGGCAAATTATAAGGAGTAATTATAATTGTCCATGATGAATATTGTTGGCCAAAATGACCAAAAGGTTGGAATCCATCTTTTGACAATCCTAACCTAACATTTCGACTTTCAGTTGCAAACTCAGAATGGGTGTTATTGAAATATTTCCATACGAGTGCATCCAATGGATGGCTCACTATTCTGTTTTCCTATTCATGTTCATTATGCCATCTCATATGAGATGTCGTAACATCAAAGGTACATAGTCTTTGAAGTCTCAGAGTTAGCGGGAAATAATACATCCACTTCCAAGGTATTAATTTCTGTTTTATATAATGCTTTCTAGTTTAGAACCTAGATTGACCAAAAAATTTGCACTTTTGTAATTCCACATCATCTCCCCAAAATAATATACATCCTAATTTGAAACAATTAATTTTTTCAACTGGCAAACCAAGACCCCTAATAAGTTACATCATATTGTATAAATTAAAAACCATTGTATGATCAAGAGGCAATGATTTATTATTCCTAGCAAGAAATTTATCCAAACTTTGATTTAAAAAAACTCATTGCCATTCTGGAAGTGTAACAAGCATTGATTCTTATAATAAGCACTTTGAGGACATGCAAAACTACAATTTTAATCACCTTAGAAATAATTTATGTATCTCTAGCTTATGAATATTCTTAATAAAGCTTTTTGTAAAGGAATTTGAAGGTTGATGACAATATCTATTATCACTAAGTTGTTACGTTTAAGGTTTCATAGCATTAAGGAGGGATTTCGAGTAAGATTTAAAGGCTATGACAACTCTTCTAGTTCTTTCTTTCTCTTCTTTCCTTTATATTAAGATTGATTTATTTTATTTTTTATTATGTTCAGTAGTTAAAACTCCAGTTAAGATTAGTGAAATGTGTTGTGATGGATTTTTAAATTATTAATGCATGAATTGATGATTCGTTGGTTGAATTTATTCTCTTTGTTCTTAATTATTTAATTTACACCTAATTAGCATTGATTCAATGTTAAGAATTGTATAAAGGACTAAACGTAGAAGTATGATTCGTACATTAGAAGACTAAATACCTTAAATCTAAAGAACAAAAGTAACCTAGACTATTCTTTTGATGTATATTTTGGATATTTTTTAATCTACCTTCAAAGGCTTAATACATTCAAATTCTACAACAAAAAAAGAAAGTAACTTAGATTATTGTTATATCAAAAGGATTAACTAGGCTTATTATGTTTGATTAGGTTGAATTAGACTCCGAGATGTGGTAGTTACTTAATTGGACATAACCAAGTGTCTCAAGACATAGATACTTTAGGTTAATTATTATTTCAACCTATATAACCAATCTTACATGATTATTGGAATTTCATATAAGTGAACCACGAAGTCCTAACATTTGTTATCTTGATTTCTCTTATCTATTTAATTACCTTATTTTAGTTAGCTTCATAATTTCTTGTTTTTTTTTTATTTTTTTGTTTGGCTAGGATTAATAAACATAATAGTGTCGTCCTTATGGGACCGATACTTTGTAGTTACTCAGGTGCTTTCAATTGATTTACTTATTTTAATAAATTATTAATGATATTTACATTATTAAAAATATTCTATGATGTTAGAAATTTAACTTTTTTATTAATCATTTGTTAAATTGTTATCTAAGTAATTATTAGGTACATGATTAATTTATAGGTCATTATAAATATTTTATTTCAAGTCCTATGATACAACTTCAAGCATTTTCTCCATTTTAAAGCTCCAATATTCATTCTAGGGATTCCATTTCATTTTAGTTTAGTTTTAAGCCGAACTACCTATAGGCATTTTCCATTTCAAGTCTTATGGAACTACTCTAGGCATTTTCTTTAGATTTTAATAGCTAATATTCTAAGCATTAACCAAGTCTCACCAATATCCCTAAGAGACATTTCATCGAACAATTCATATGTAAATTGAATTCATCTTTAACTAATAGCAAAACCACTGTATTTTCCATTATTCACCAACATAAACACATTCAAACAAAAAATGAACAAACCACAGTTTAAAAAACACATAATACTAAAACCACATCAACAAAACCGACATTCATATAAGCATTTAACAATAAAATTTCTCTCAGAAAAAATAAACTTGAGAGCAAAGTATGGATAACTAACCTCGAATTAACTAAAGACAATGGACGATGGAAGAACGAAGATCGATGGCGATAAAGAAGAAAACCAAGAAAAAATGTTGCAAGGAAGGGGGGGGGGGCTTTGGGTAGGTCTAAGTTGAAATGAAAACGACATCGTTTGGTGTTAAACTAAACCAAATGATGTCATTTTCTGTAGATTAAAAACGTTGAAGTCGAAGACCTGAACAACGACTTTTAACCTTAAACTTTACCGACAAAATGATAGTTTCGTCGGTAACTTACCAACTGATATTGTTTTCGTCTATACACCTCGAAGCTTATTTTTACCGCCAACCATTGCCACCTATTTTTGTGACGGTGTAGCACCCCACTTCCGCAAGACCCGAACCCGACATCGACGGTGATATCCGAGTTCGTGCCCGCAAAGGTAGTATGCTAGAACAATTAATCAACCACAAACCGGTATAATTTTTTTTTTGAACAATAACATGGACAGAAGTCCATTTTCGATTTGGGCCCAATTTTATTTATAACCCCTTTACAATTATAAACCAATCCACTTTGGGCCATTCAGGCCCATTCAAAACACAAACACATATAATTATTGCCATTGGTACCAATCAATGTAAGTAGCAATAGACACATTTAACAATTTCATTTACAAAGATTTCCATGCTTTATCATTTATTACAAACTTAACAGTTCAAATATACACTGAACCAATATTGCCGAAATGCACTTTATACAATAATCCTAATGCAGACTCGAACTGATCCCGACCTCTAACTTTCCTCTGAGAGCAGTAAGTCTACTCCCGTTACGCAACGGGGGTATTCTTCTGAATCCTGAAAAAAATAGATGCAAATTTTGATGAGTTTTGCGAACTCAGTGAGTGACCATCATCGATGGTTCACCCAGCCACATAACACATAATTCCATTTCCATTATGTCATATTTCACATTCACTAGTACACGTCACAATCACATTCCATACAATATCACGTTCACATTTAGTATAATTTCATATTCCCATTCATTACAATGTCATGTAATACAATGTCACAATCACATTCAATATAATTTCGCATTCCCTTTCGCTCAGTCTAACATTCCCATGCAAATCAATAAGTCAATTCCATTCAATCCAAATAAGCCAATCCCATTCAATATGATTTCATAATTCCCATTCACTATAATTTCAATTAATTACACGATGCAGATGTACATAAGACCCGTTTTCCATTTATTACTTTGTTGTGACCGAGTGCCTAAACTGTCCCGTATCCATTGGATATCGGGCTCATTGACAACTGTCCCACGTGGGCTCATTGTAAACTGTCCCATATAGGGCTCATTGAACGTTGAGCCTGAGGCTCTGAATCATTATCTGAGCACGAA
>JANKOE010014189.1:0-10271 GCA_026284465.1 Erythroxylum citrifolium | reverse complement strand
CGATTGGAATTTGATTTGCTTCGATTCTTCGATTCCTTCGATTTAGTAAATCATTCGATCCGATTGTGTTTCGGAAATTCGTTTCAGTTTGTATGGAATTCGATTCGCTTCCGATTCGTTTTCGCTTCCGATTTGATTTGTTTGCTTTGATTCCGTTAAGTTTGTGCTTCGAGGTTGGGATTCAAAAACGGGTCCCAACACATGGGTTCGCAAATATTAGAGTGAATAAGTTCTAAGGGTTTAGACACCCTTGAAGCCTTACCAAAAGGTTTCACGATTGCCTTACCAGCTAAACATGACTCACATCTAGGTAACTTAACCTTAGTGAGTTAGTTTAAAAGACCTTCTTTAGCTAGCCTACTCAATCTATCTTGGCTAATGTGACTAAGTCTAGCATGCCATTTAACAGATTCAAAATTAGGATCAAAATATGAAACATAAACAGAAGACGAATTATCATAACATGCATCTAAATCAAAAATTAGAAAATCGTTTTTCAATGTAGCATGGACAAAAATATTGCCATTATACATAATATCCAATCCATAATGACTAGAACCAAAAACGAATCCTGATTTTATTAAAGTTACAAGAGACACAAGGTAACATTGCACCTTAAGTTCATAGAGAGCACCATGGAGAAACAAAGTATTTTCTCCATGTAACTTGAGTTGATATGTCCCTATTCCTAGGACATCTTCTTCACTACCGTTTCCTAACACAACAGTTTGTGAACCCACCGGATACCGATGAAAGTCCACATAGCCAGTTCGATCCCGAACTATGTGCTTGCTTGCTCCTGTATCTACAATCCAATTAGGAAGAGAATTAGTAACTAATGCATGAGAACAAACATATAACTCAGGAGTAATGGATAAGAAAGGTACCTTCTTAGGTTCAGGACAATCTCGAGCAAAATGACCTTTCTTTCCACAATTATAGCACTTCACACGTGCCATGTTTTTCTCTCCTTGGCCCTTAACCTTTTGCTTCTAGACAATATGACCTTTTGGTTCATTCCTTTGAAGAGGCCGAGAACCTTTTCTTTTACCTCGATTGACATTGTTGCCTTTGGGTCCTTTCCTTTTAGCAACAAGAGCCACATTGGAGAAGTCAGATGCTTTTAAGCGATCCTCCTCTATTTTGAGGTGCCTAGTGATCTCGAAAAGGGTTTTTGACATTCTCATTATGTGTCAAAACAAGTTTCACATTCTTCCAGTGCTCAGTATGACCTGGAAGAGCCCGAATCACATTCAAGACTTGTTCCTCTTCAGAGATAGCCCGATCAGTTGCCTTAAGATCACGAACCATAGCAGTCATGGTTCGTAAATGTTCAACCATAGTATAAGTCGTATTAATCTCATAGTTCATCCGCTTGAGGTGCAAAGCACGAAGCATTCTAGCGGATGTTTGACAAAAAATGATCTTAAGTTTGTCCCACATGTCCTTAGTAGTGGCATAATCCTCAAATTCTCCAATTAGATTGTCATGAATGAAATATAACATAGTATAACATGCATGAAATATCTATTTCGTCTTTGTCTTTAACTGAAGACGCAGTCATAATTATGGTCAAATATTCGGGTAATTCTCGTTCATTTAGAAGATGCTGAATCTTCCTTTGCCACATATCATAATTAGACCTATCCAATTTTTTAGTGGTGGACAAATCACCGATCAAGATTTTAGTTGCCATATCTACAAATATATGTAAAAATGACGTGGGGCACATTCCATTAATTATTATCTGAAAATCCATAATTCATGTAGTATGATTGAAAATTTCGCTAAGCTCATAATCATCTCATACAGAAAAAATGAATTAAGAATTTCTATAATTTAATTAACCTATTTTAATTTAACATATCACAAAGATGCCAAAAAAATATCTTATGTGTAAAACTAATTTACAATAAAAAACTTAATACATATAAAACAAAATTTACATACAAAATTATATAAAACTCATTTATATAATATTATTTTAAATATAATACTAAATTACCCATAAAACATATTTATGAAATATTTCAAATTATATTATATGAAAACACATTCATGAATTTATAACAATTTAACTCATGCAAATCATATGTCAAGAATCGATGGACTATCTAAGAGATACTAGAGTTCGATGAGCATCTATACTACAAAAGTGTTTTTCAGGAATCAAGGTACTTTCCATTACTGTATCGAGAAAGCAATGTTTTTTAGCACCGTAGAACTCCTAGCGATAATAAAGACCCAAAATTTCTTCCTTCCTTGGCGATATCCATGAAGTGGTTAGAACACACTTTATCGTTTGAAACAAAAAAAAAAGAGAAGTTTCAAAGAAATGGACACTTTTACATAACAATGTGTACGTAAAAGAAAGTTTTCAAGCCTCTACGTGAAGAATATCCATCTATCAAAACCTTCTTTGGATCTTAATTGTACGAAAATAAAATAAGTGAGGTTGTATACTTATTCTCTCTTCGCTTTTGTTATTTCAACGTAAAAATGATGAAAGAGAATGGTTGTTTTCAAACTTCCTCCGTATTGGTTATATGCTTAAAGAACAAGAAATAAAGTTTTTCGAGAATGGTTGTTTTCAAACTTCCTCCGTATTGGTTATATGCTTAAAGAATAAGAAATAAAGTTTTTCGGTTTCCATAAAACCAATTACAAAATAAAGCCAAGATAATCTCATGCATATTTAATGAACAACTTTCATGTGTCAAAACAAATAACACAACAAAATACGCAAATCATTGGCATTTTTTAAGTATGATGTGAATGCAATACTAGCTCTAATACCAATGTAGATTTTTATAAGGACTAACCTTAATGCGGAAGCGGTCGATTGATTCTCTGTTTACTAGTCCACGTTTTACGGTTAGCTATTAGATTCGCCGTTAATCCACGTCCCAAACTCTAAGCTTTGATGGTGTGATTCACGTGAGGAAGAAACATAATTGATGGAAGTTAACGTGGCTGTTCATATTGTGTAACTGCCAACAATGGTATCAAATATATTATTAGAAATGACAACAAAACTATATTTTCATTTCTATGGTGTCTCGTTTTTCTTGCGTGAAACTGAAGATAAGGACCCAAAAAATATAATTTCATCCATTTTTCATCTCTGCCCATCACAGAAGATGTAAATGATGATGTATAACCGTTTGCGTGATTAATGGGTTAAACCATTAAGTAGACCATATTTGAACAGTAAGAGGATATCTTAGGATTTCAAGAAAATCCTACAATGAAACTTATACACTATGAAGGGAGAAGAATTTAAGAATTTTCAGGACAAGAACGTTCTAGTTCGATAGTTTACCAACTTGACTATGCAATGGATCAAAGAATTCATCCTTAACTCATGATATTGTGCCTCTTTCCAGTTAGTAGAAAGCATATACAAATCTCCCTACCTGAGTCTCTTACAATCACCGGATAACAAGTGATTTAATTTCCCAGGACCTTGAATTGCAAACGGAGTCATTTTCACTTAATCAAGTCTTGAAACAAAATCTCGAAAACATTCGTGGATGTTAAAATTGTAACCACGTGATCCTATTGGCTTTTATCGGACATGTAATTGTCCCATGTGAAAATAATGTACAAACAAAATGCCAAATGGATGCATATGGGAATACGCAAATTAAGGGGCCGTTTGGTTCCACTTCTGTTTTTTTTTTTTGTTTATGGTTTCTATTTCCTGTTTTTGGTTTCTGTTTTTTTCTTTAAAAAAACGAAAACCTGTTTGGTTGAGATTTGTAATATAAAAACTGAAAACAAAAACCTGTTTGGTTAAGATTTTTAATAAAAAATTAAAAACAAAAATTTGTTTGATTTTATTAACATGTTTCTATTTTTGTAATTATAATAATTATAATATAATACATTATGTCGTCCTCATGTCACTGCAAAAACCAAATCCAGAGCGATTGGTCCAGAGCAAAAAATTGAGAGGAAAAAAAGAGAGGTTTGAGCGTCCTAGTTGTTCTTGATCTTTGCTTCTTCTTCTTCACCCCCCTTTCTTTAACATCCCGCTTCGCTGAATCCCTTTCTGTTAATCATCTGTCTTTCAAGTTTCGGTTTGTTTACTGATTAGACTTTGAAATTGGGTTAAAAGCAAACTTGAAAAAGAAGGATTTCTTAGAAAGAAAGCCAGGTGTTTTCAGAATCGAGATCCAGATTTATTTTTTCTTTTTACTTGTGCCTCTGATTTTCGTATCTTTTCTGGGTTTAATTTTTCCCTTTGGTGGATCGACTTGGAGGGTTGTTTTTTGGTCCCTCAAGGTTGATCTTAGGCTTTCAATCGACTGAGGTTGTCTATTTCAAAACCTCTTTTGATCTTTTTCTTATCTTATGCCAACAAAAACCTGTTCTTTAATTTAGACAAGAAACAGGTAGCCACATCAACAATTGGTTTCTGTGATAGCGTATCTCTTCAATCAGGTAGTGGTGGTGGTGAGTTAATGGAGGCACTTGAACCTTTTATGAAAAGTGCATCCTCATCATCATCAACAACCCAGTCTCCTTCTGATTCCTCCTCTCTATATTCTTTCCCTTCTACTTCTTACAAATCCAGAGTTATGAACTCTGATGGAAAGTGAGAAGGAGAGGTCCAGAGCGAGCTTCGGGGACGTGTTGATATGGATGTAGTTGATTCGGACACGGGAAAGTTGAAGGGAGGGGTCGGACGGGTAGAAGAAGTAGACGGCCAGGAGGAGGAGGACAGTGAAGATGAAGATGAGGGAGCGGCGGCTGAGAAGGGAGGAGGCGTTGTAGGGAGGGTGATAGGAGGGCAGATGGGTAGCGTTTTCGGGATGGGATGGCAGAAGAAAACCTGTTGCGAAAAGTTAGGAAAACGCAATTTTTTGGTTTTCATAAATTCGTTGCAGTTTTTTTAATTTTTAAAACGCGGAAACACAACAAATCTAACCAAACAAGTTTTAACATATGGTTTTCTTTTTTATAAAAACCACAACTAAAAACGGTAAAAAAAAATGAAAACAAACGGGCCCGTTGCGAAACGCTACTATTTGGAGTTGGTTAAAAAATAGCTGATTGGGTTGAATCAGCCAACCCAATCAGCTATTTACCAAACAATCTTATGGTTCTTTTTTAGCTGGTCAACCAGCTAAAATGAGTTGACCAGTTAAAAAAGAGCTGATAAGCTCTTTACCAAACACACCCTATATCCTTCAACTATTTAGCTGGTTGTAGTTCGGTGACAAAATTATTTAAAAACATTCTTTATCTCGTATATGTTTAGATGTATTTGATAAAGTCAATGATATATTTATACATTGCAAATGGAATTTCAGTGAGATTATAATTATGAAAATTATATTGTATTTATATATTAACTATAAATTGTTCCTAGTCATTATTTTATTAAGACCGGATGTTTTTCCTTATGTAGTAAGTAGTTGATCTCGTAGACTAAAGTATGAAGATACTTAAACAAACATGTAGATGCTTATTAGAAAACAAGTTTACTAAACTGACCCGAAAAATTATAAAAAAATGATGTTGTTTTGAGTAAAAATACTTAGTTTTCTTTTTTAATTTGAAAAATAAACAGGCTCAAGCTAGGCTAGACTTGAGCCTAAACTCAGAATATAAATTTTCAACTCGACTCGACCCATTACTGACCCTAATTGACGTAACATTTAATTGATGAAGAGGTTTTTCCTTATTAAATTCCCATTAGACGTCTAATGGGAATCTTATATTCAAATTAGTAAAAGCAGTAATGACGTTAGAACCCTAGAGTAAACTTATGCTAAGTTTGAGTTATATGATTATGCCCATCGTTTTCAAAGACGTTCATGATTCACTTACCAAGTGTGCATACAAATAATGAACACATCGATTCGATATCACCATTAGCAAATAGCATTTGAATTAAAAAATGAGAGTAACATAAAGAAGATCAGAACTTTGAATGGGTCGTTTTCTGGCGACGAAAGTATAAGCGGCCGGTGTTGCTTTCCATGTGTACTAAAAGAAGCAGCATCAAATTGTCGAGGAAAGACACTGCAACACCTAAGAAGTTACGCACCTTCCACCATCAACAAATAACGGTGAGCTCAAGAGTCGAAATGCATAGAGATGTTGACAAGTTTTTTTCTCTTTTTCTTTCTTTTTTGTACGATGGATTGATGATGTTTTTTTTTTAATTTTGAAACAAAGGAATTCACAGCTGTTACCTTTTGAATGCGCACCGGGTAAATTTTCGAATTGACGAAATAGTCTGCAAATTACGTCAATCAGGTACTCTACACTAGGTAAGCCCTGTACGACAAGCTCGATCAAGAGAGCGTAGATAGAAGGAACCGAACACAAGATTTTTTGACCCCATGCCCCTCCACTCTACCAACTTGACCACATTGATGGATTCAAATTTGATCCATCCGAACTTTAGAAATGAAAATTGAATTAACTAAATTTAAGATTAAATTAAGACTCAAAATAGTTAATTAAAGATGCATTTCAATTAATACAAATTTGATCCGATTCGAAATCTACAAATAAAAATTGAATTAACAGGGGTGTTTATTTCTATTTCTATTTTTGTTTTTGTTTTCAAATTCAGAAAAAAAACCTGTTTGTTTAAGTTTTTAGTTTTGGCTTTGATTTTGGTTTCTTTCAGTTTTCAAAAATTATGAAAATTATAAAAGGTAGTTTTTGTTTCCTATTTCTTTTTTTCAAAACCTGATTTACTATCATTTAAATATATATTATTTAATTATTAATAAAAATTATGAATAATTTAATTCAAGAGTATATATTTAATAAATTAAAATTATTTATCAATAAAAATTATGAATAGTTTTAGTTTATTTAAGTTTTATAATTAAATTATATGTAATTAAATTATAATAATTATTAATGAATATAATTAAAATTAAAATATGTAAATATTCAAATAAAATTTGATTTAATAATTAAAATATATTTCAAATAAAAATTATTTATTTTATTAAAATAACATAATTTTATTAATAATTTGTTAATAAATAATATATAAGAGATTAAATAAATATATTTATTTAAAAATAATTTATCTTTAAGTTTTATTTAATATGTAATTATTATCAGTGATAAAAATATAATTATATTAATATTAATAACCAAACAGGTTTTTGTTTTTATTTGAAAAAAACATAAACAAAAAATTGAAAACAAAAACTAAAAACTACAACAGAAAAAGAGAAATAGAACCAAACGACCCCAATTTAAGATTAAATTAATACTCAAAATAGTTATTTCAGTTCAACCTGAATAATTCAAACAAACTGAAACATAATTTTGTTAAAATTTAATAAAATAACATTTTTTTATTCAATAGATAAAAAATTTCAGAGAGTGAACCTTAAAATAATTGATAAAGTTGCTTTTTTTTATCATAAAGTTACAGGTTCAAGATATAAAAATAGCTCCTTTGTAAAATATAAAGGGGAGTCTGCGTATATTATGACCCTTCCTAGATCCCCACAAAGCAAAGAGTCTTATGCTTTTAGTCCAATTTAATTCGTTGTCATGCTTGCAAATAATTTTAAAATTTTATTTAATAAAAAATCCGATTAATAAAATAACCTTATCATCTCAATTTTACAAATAAATTTTAAATAATAAAAATATCATATTTTTTTTTCTAAAATATCCCTTTTAGGTTAAAGGCAAAATAATTAGGATTTTACATGTGACTCAATTCTCTTTTTTAGGATATGGACACCGTGAGATGTAAGATAATATGGGTGAACTAAGATATCATGTGATTAAGCTAATGTAGAGCACGAATTCCTTTATCGCCTTCACAAGTAATGGGTCGGACCACCTATCAGAAGAGACATCAAACATCATCACAGGTTTAATCTGATTAAAATATAACGAAGAAACATATGCAGTATGAACATTAGATATAAAGTAATTAAATGTTATTTGTATGATAATTCAATTCAGTTCATAAACTTGAACTAAGCTGATTAAATCTTAGTCAAATTAATAATTTTATAATTATCTTAAATTATTAATTTAATTGATTTATGTATTTATTTTGCATATAACTAAAATTGATTAATTTCTAATTTAGGTTTAAGAAAGTGTAGCTGCCAAACTTCAATGTAGCACTAATGGCATTATGCTTCCACGACAGAAAGTGAAAGTTATTGAAGTATAATCAAATCTAAGCATACCAATTATTGGACAAAGTACAAAGTTATAGGGTGACACCCATTCCACTCCAGGGTTCGTAGACTGGATATTGTTCAAAGAAGAGATCTCCGATCAAATTCTTCGTTACTAGAATAATATCACGATTGGGGTGTTGGTTTATGTTCTACAATCAATCGCTTTGGTTGTAGTTTAGTGACAAATTATTTAAAGACATTCTTTATCTTGCACATGTTTAAATGCATACGATAAAGTTCATAGGATAATTGTACATTGCAAATAAAATTATAATGAGATTATAATTATAAGATTCATATTGTATTTATGTAATAATTATATTCATTATTTAGATAGAGAAAATAAGAAGAGAATAATCTCCGTATTTTTTTTCATAGCATCATTTCTTTGCACTTAATACAATCATTAGCTTGATTTTATTTTCCTAATTCACAATTCTAACAAAAGTTGGAGTCTGGTGGAACTCGCATTGCACAGTCCAAAATAAATTTAAATATGATCGAGTTATCTAAAATAACATCATTTTAAAGAAATAATTTAAAATAATGTTATTTTAGGAGAGGAGATTTGGTTGGCCATCCAAAGTCTAATTAAATTGAATTTAGTTCGTTAATTTTAGGTTGAGTCAAGTTCGAGTTCCAACCGTTCGGTGAAGATTGCTCTTTTGTGATAAAAAAAAATTACAAAAATGAAAAGGGAAGGTTGTTTATATTGATGATCCTGCCCGACTCTTGCAAAACCATTGCATGGTATGGAAGTCCCTGTTAGACAATTTTGTCCTTTCCCATAAAATTGAACAACTATTAATTGCATTTCTTATTTTTAAATGAATTATTAAGTAATACGTAATTTGATCCAGATAAAGAAAATAAAGTGACCCAATAAATGATATAGAATAATAGGTCGAAGACCGGGCGTAAAATGAATCCCTTTTAATGTGAACCTGGTCTCTAGTGGCCTTGTATTGGGGAAGTCTAATATAGAAACTATATAAAGGTTAAGGTCTTCTGCAGCATGAATCGTAAGCATAAAGAATCTCTGACCCGTTAAGAGAGCTTATGTATTGAGAAAACTGTAGAAAAACTTAACCCGTGTCCTAAAGAGCATTTTTCATAAAAGGTTCCGGTAGATTCGTGATTGTTTGGAGGTAATAGCTATGGCTGCTAGCTCATGGATACCCATGGGTGCGCAGGAATAGCTAAATCAATTATGGAAATTGAGTGCTTGCATGCACAGGCTAAGGGTTTGCATGAGCTTGGAGACCTAGCTGCCTTCATCTTTTTGGTCTTGGAGTGAAGGGAGCTCTATGGTCTTTCTAACAATTTCCTTTTCTTTTCTTTTCTTATTCATATAATCATCACCATGCATCTTATCAAATTGTCATCAATATTAAATTTTCATAATTCTTCATTTAAGAAAAGTTAATTATATGTAATAAGAAGTTCATATGTCATTTTAAAACTTTAAAACTTTGTGAACTAATTGTTATTGATATTATTCTTAATATTGCTCTTACGTGACTATAAAATCACAGGTTTAACTTACGAAAACAGTCTTTTCGTAAAAACTACAAATAAAAAGTTGTGTACATTATGATCTTCCCTAAATCCTTTCAAAACGGAAAACTTTGTGCACAGGATATGTTGACTATTATTCTCAATATTGTTCTTATTCAATATTAGAATTTGTGTAAGAATTAGTAGTTGAAATTGTAAACGCACCATCTGATAGTAACCTTGATACTATGCGAGGGTTTTGCTAAGTATTTTTCGTCGATAAATACTTAGCAAATTTTCCTTACAAATAGGCTCGCTTTGGAGAGAATCAAATCTTCGACATTTCAAGAACAAATCACCTACTAAAGAAAGTCTGATATCTTTAATAATCTCTAAAATTCGTGAGATTGTTTTGATAAAGAAACTTCATTTAACATGCAGCTTTAATGTTTGCTCTTCTTTACGGATATAGAAGACTGTTGAAAGCAGATATTCTTAACTGTGGGCTTTCGGCAGCCGGAGCAGAATTGTCTAATGCTGGAACCTCCCTCCAAGATAGGAAGATGGTTTTTTCTTTGCCATGGG
>JANKOE010014135.1:0-10274 GCA_026284465.1 Erythroxylum citrifolium | reverse complement strand
TTAGGGTTTTTAGGTTTCCAAATTCTGTTTGCAAGCAGGAGAAATGAGTTCAAGCATGTGACTGTTTTTGTATGGGCACACTATTGAACAATTGGTGAGTGAATTTTTGGATTTTATAAGATTGAAGATGTATTTCATAATGTCTTTAAGGGTTCAAGAGATTACGAATGAAAAAAAATTATAACCCTTCAAAGTAATACGTACGCACAAGTTTCACGATTTTAAGCAAGAGAGTTGGGTTCCGGGAACGAGATCCAACAACAAAACCCATCTGACTTTGAAACAAAGGTTGTCGCTCTAAATAATTTCACTTTCTATAGAGACTATCTATAGATAAGTGAAGTCCCTTGAAGATGACAACCATTAAAGACAATTTCTCTCGATCTCATAATTTTAGTGAAGCTAAGGTTTTTTGGTTACTAAAATGCCCACAGATTAATGAACTCCGTGAAGATTAATGGAGAAGGAGGGAATAAATGTGAAGATATTCATAGTCCTCCATTAACCCTTAACAAATAATTCACAATCTGAAGACAAAGTTAAGGATTCATGATTGTGTGTGAAGATTGTGTCTGAAAAATTGAAGAAGAAAAGAAGGGAAAGACTTTCTAACTAGAGTAAAAAAAGAAGCTAAGTCAAAACGTAGAGCATAAGGGCATAAATTGAACATGTGATGTGCATGAGACATTTACCTCTTAAGTGAATACAGTACCGAATATAACTACTAAACATTTCCTATATAAGACAGCTTTAGTCATAACATATATAGAACACATTTTTATTGTAATAAAAAAGGTTTGAGAATGAAAGTTTAAGAGTTGTTTGAGTACTTATCTGAGGGTACTAGAGAGAGTTCATAAACCTCTTGCAAGTGTTTTAGAAAACACTCAATCTCTTGTAACTTGCTCTTTTTTTATACAAGTGGAAGTGTGATATCCTTGGATGTTGATATCATTTAAGCTATCGACCCAAGCAAATTCGGTGTTCTTTAATTTTCTACTCTCTTACTTTTCTGCAAATCAAATCAAAATCATCAGTCTTTATGGTAAAAGACAACTTGAGGATATAAAGATCCTAACATAAGTGGTATTAGAGCCTATCTACAACTTTCTGGACAATTCTTGGCTATTCAAGCGTCAAGGTTCATCAAAAATTCTGTAAGAATATTTCCTCTCCTGTCTTTTTAAACTAAATTCAAAATGGTAGGAAAAGAAATGGATGTCTTCACTGGTAAGGAAGACTTTACAATCTGGAAACTTCAGATGCCAGCTTTACTTGAGTCTTATGATTGCTATGGTGCTATTGAAGAATAATATGATGTAGAAACTGACCCTATCAAAAGACTCAAGATACAAAGACTTGCACACTACAAGTTAATGCTTCACTTATCACCGGTTATGATATGGAAAGTACAGAATTGTAATACTGCACAAAAACTTTGGTCAAAACTTGATAAGCTATATGATAAAAGATGTCTGCCTAACAAAATGACACTTTTACATAATCTTGCTAATTATAAAATGAACACTACTGTTTCTCTTTATGATAATCTAGATTACTTCTTTAATTTGGAGCAAGATTTAGAAGCTACAGGTGAAAGGATCTTGAAAGAACATCAAGCCGTAGTCATTTTAAAAGCTTTACCATCTGAGTTCAATTCTTTCAAGAAGGTGATCAAGCATGCTAGTGGAGAATCTCTCACGGTTGGGAGGGTGTTGGACTCACTAATGGAAGAAACAGTGGACATTAAAACCTTCAAGAAGGAACTAGAGGTGATGTTCTTCGAAAATAATCAAGACAAGAAGTCACAAAAAAATAATAGCAAGAAAGGAAATTGGTAGAAAGTGAATGGAAAGGATAAGCACACCAAAAAAGGTGAAGAAAAGAAGAAAAAGGCTAAAGGAAAGAAGTGTTTCTACTGTGATAAGGAGAGACATTTTCCCAGAGATTGCAGAGGAAGAAAAGAGATAAGGCTGCATAAAGTGAAAATGCTGGGAATGTGGAGAAACCAAAAGAGTCGAGTGGTGATGAGATATTAGCTGTCACTAAAGAGAGTGAAGATCTCAGTAAAAAATGGATCTTCGACTCTGGATGCACCATGCATGTCACTCCTCATAGAGACTGGTTCACAACATTTGAACCAGTCACTACAAAAGTAAAAATGGTAGATTCTGGGCGGCAAAATGTCGAAGGATTGGGAATTTCTCTATCAACATGTTTGATGGGAAGAGGAGAACCCTAACCCATGTTAGATTTGTGCCTAGAGTAAGGAGGAATATTATTTCTAAAAGTATGTTTAACAAACAAGGCTTTTAGATAAGATCTAAGGATGGACTTAGAGAAATCCTAAAGAATGGTAGAGTGATCATAAGAGGAGTTGAAAGAGGTGGGCTATATTATGTAAGAAGAACTACTGAAGTTAACCTAGTTATAGAAAATAAAAAGCCTGATTCGACTAAAAAATTGCACTCAAGGTTGGGTCATACAGGGAACAAGAGTCTGTTGCGTCTTTCAAACCAGGGAGTGATTCCAAAAAAAGAGCTATAGAAGATGAAATTTTATGAATCATGTGTGCTAGGAAAGCATCATAGACATAGTTTCTAAAAAGGAGCCAGAAGGGCTAAAGAGATTGTGGAATATGCTCACAATGATCTTTGGGGGCTAGCTCAAGTGTCCACTGCAAGAAGAGTGGAAAATGGTGATTGCAAAAGACGAAGAGCAGTTCACCTTCTTAAAGGAAAAACTGTTGGATTCAATTGACGATTCAGGGAGTTTCTTCATTCTCTATTTTATTGACAGTTTGTTATGGAAAATGGCATTATTGAACTTAATTGGACTTATTTTGTTAAATTATGTCCTTCTTATTATCTTACAACATATGGTTTATTTATAGGTTACTAAACCACTATTAGGAGAAACAAGTGGAAGTAAGTTATTAGACTTAGGTTGATGGTAGACGTGAAGGATATATTAAACGAACAACGATAAACAAGCTCTACGTAGGAAGCAACCCAAGAATTAGGATATATTTTATTTTTATTTTCATTTTATTTTATTAATGCTTTGTTATTTTTATTTTATAGGGAGTTGAATTGATGGATCTTTATGGAATAAAGTATCTTTAAGTTCTTTATCCAACACCATCACCACCCAAATCACTTTAAGTTTTCTTTCTCTTACTTTTTATTTTTGTATTTTTCTTTATTTGTATTTTTTGTTTTACACATTTAGGAAAATGTGTTGTTCAAGTGTGGGGATGTTTATGCACTTCCATACCATTTGTCTGTGTGAATTTTATGTTTGCATTGTGTTAGTTTTAATTAGGTTGTCATTGTGTGAACATTTTGTTGCATGATGTGTACGTTGTGTGAATTTGTCAATAGAAAGAATTGAATGGAATTGGCTTATTTTAAACATGATCATATAAATTTTAAAGGAATATTAACTTATGAATTTTGTGTTTTAAGGTTCTTTGGGATGACTATGCATGTTAGTTAGGATATAACACATATTCTTTCACTTTAGGACACTTTTTTGGATATATTTATAATTACACTCATTTAAATTTTTTAGTATCTTTAGTACCCTTTTATGAGAATGATTGACTAAGAAGAAATGAGGTAGGATAAGAAAATAAATGTGAAAAAATGTTAAATAAAATTCCTATTATGTTGACCCTTTTAAAGAAAATTGGGTTAAGAATAGAACTAGTAGCATTGAGAGTTGTGATATAGCTATGTAACTAAGGGCATTCATGAAAAAATGTTTTTATTTATGTCAAAAGGCTAGAATGACACTCTAACTAAGTTAAATAAAAAACGTAACCTAGTTAAGTAACCAAGGGACATGCATGATAAGGTGTTTGCCTTTACGTCAAAAGACTAGGCTATCGTTAAAGAAAATTAAAAAATTGGTGCTTATAATAAATTAAACCATCTAATCTTTTAAAAATAGCAAGAATTTTCATGAAAGGTTACTTAGTGATAGTTTTCCTTTTAACTGATTAATAATAATAAATGCATGCTTATAAGTGTTATAGGTGTATGAATAGGGTGCCAATATTTTGATTGATATGTATATTCAAATCAAAGCCCTTAAACATGAAAGGGATAAGTTAGTATGTTGGCACTTTTTAAGTGGTTGATGTTTAAGTTTAAGTTAATTCCATTAGATTTGATGCCATTATACCATCATTGCATTGTTGCATGATTATGTGTTTATGTGCTTTGTTTGGTTATGTTTTTAGCTTTGCTTGAGGAAAAACAAAATTTTAAATGTGGGGATGTCGATAGCTATAGATTATAGTATATTTTCTACAGATTTGAGTGTGTTTTAAAATATTTTTCTTAGATGATAATCATGTGTTTAGGACTTAAAATTATGTTATTGTTAGTGTTTCTATGTGTTTTAATTGTTTGATTGGGTTAAAGCAAGAATTTGATCTTAGTTTAAGTTTAAAGGTGTGTTTGATGTCTTTGTGAGTGAATGGAAATATGAAATTGAAGAAAAAAGAAGAATTGGAAGCTTGAAACAATGCAGGCCACTTCCACAATCGTGGAATGCATGATAGAGAACAAATTCCAGCAAACTTTAAGTTTTTGTCATGCGAGTTTTTTTTAATTTGACATTATAGGATATTTTTGGAGCAAAATTAAAGAGAAAACCTAGAAACAACCTTAGAAGCCACAAGAACTTTTTATGAACAAGAAAACACAAGAAAAGGCAGCAATCATGAGATTTACAGAAGATCAAGAGGAGACATTAAGAGAAGGTTCAGAAATTCTAAATTTCCAAATCAAGAGTACAACTAGTTTTTCTTTTCTTTTTCTTCAATTATTTCATTGTATTGGATGTTCATTTGGATTATTAGGATTTTAAACATGATTACAAGTTTTAAAATTCATATTAAGAATTATTCACAATCTGTTATGTTAGACCTTATTCTTGTTGAATTTAATACATATATGAATGCTTTGTGATAATTGTTATGCTTATATTGGTAATAAATCGAGAGAGTGAATCAAGTTATTTGTGTTAAGGTGCAGAATGAGAGTTGGCAGCTTAATAGACCAACAATTATTAGATTAATTAACATTCGAAGAGAGATCTTAATTTTGAATTAACTATCTTTACGATTGCTTCAAATCCAATTGAATAGTCAAGAGTAGTTTTATGAATCTAGAGGATACAATTATATTATTATTAGTTAAAAGAGCTTTGGAGGGCCTCAATCAATTTTTGCCTTACTCAGTTAGTTAGGATCAATAGTTATATAATTGTTTTTCACGAGAGAAGAATTGTGTTGTCATTTTAATTTCCTATTCAAGAATGACATTATAGAAATAAAAATACTTGTCATGTCTTTTTTTAGTGTTTAATATAGATCAAACCCTTATTAGTATCTTCACTTCGATACCGCCATTCAACAATATATTAGTGTTCTAGTATTCTTTCAATGCATGACACGTTATTTCACATTTCAAAAATTGAAATCTATGTGTTCCTTATCTTTAACGATGATAAGTTGATTCTTGTTTCAATATATTGTTTTGTATTTAATTGTGCAGTAAACTCTATTAAAGCAAACCTTTAATGATCATATTTCTATAGATGTTTTTATGTTCACTAGTGTCTATCATTTAGTCCATTAAAATTTTCTTTAATGGAACACGATCGACCATACGATTGGGTAAGAAACCAAGTTAAAAAATATTCAATAAACATAGCAAATGCATGGTTATATAGCATTTCATTTAACAATTATGTTTTCACGTGTTTAATATTTTTGAACAAACACTTCAATACACGCACTTAGCAATATAGGTATATGCCAATCTTTGTCCTTCATATTGAAGCTATGTATTGCCTTTCATTCAATCAATGTATTTCCACAGACCAGTATAGTCGTATGGTTTGGATAAGACTATGGATTGTGCTCACCTATTTTTCAGTTAAAACTATTACTCATTTTAAATGTGCCGTCATAATTTTGTTTTGAGGTGATTATCTATTTATTTTCCTTCAACTCATTCATTATATTCTTTTTTAAACATGTAGGAGTTAATTATCTATAAAAACATCCTCATTCCATTGCTAGCATTGTTATATGTTAATTGTAAAAAGCATAATAATTATAATCCTTAACTTTGTGTACATATATATATTTAAAACATTATAAAATTCATAAATATCTCTACAACTATCTATTGCATTAATCTTAACATGTTCCAATAATAAACCACAATGAAACATGCTTTGAAACACTTCCCTTCTTTTATATTATATTAAAAAAAAGTTCTACCACTTAGTTATGCAATTATTTACGATTAAGTCCCATATCATCTTTAATAATTTCCCTTATGTACGTTTTAGGATGATTTAACATCTCAACTTAAAAAGTTCACTCATAATGTCAAAGAAGGTGGATAAATGATTCCTCGAATCCTATCCTATTTTCATATAAAGATCATATAACTATTATAACAGGCTGACAACATGTTGTTGACATTCAAAGATGATTGGTATTAGATGTCCATTTTCTAGGATATTATGATACAAACTTAATGTTTAATTTTTGAAATAGATCAAATTATGAAAAACTAAAACTTTATAATAGTATGTGCATTAATGATAGTCCACAAATCGATTGGAGAGATAAAATGAAAAAAAGTTCTTCATGTTATTAGATATGAAAATTTTCCAATTGACTAAATTCATAACCAAACATAAATTTAAAATACTCAAGCTACATGCATAACTTGTACAAACGTAAGGCCTACTACTATTCCTCACTCACCATCATTAGGGACTACACAAATCTCTAGATTCCAACCTTTCCTTTTTCCACTGTGCTTCGCATATCTACTTACCTTTGCTTTATCCCTTCAATAGATCCCTTTATAGTCCTTAATTTGCCACCATTTCCTAAAACTAGTAACTGAAGGTAAAATAAAAGCATTCATAAATCATAAATTAAGTCACTTCATAGTACGGGCCTATATTATACCTTACCAATATGGAACACAAATCTTACACAAACACATCACCATATGATAGAAATTTTCTTAGTATAATATAGAAGAAATGAAGTGTTTATGACCTTTAAGTGCATTCTTATTAGATGCCTCCATAATTGTAGGTCTATCAATATTCGATTAAAATTCCAAAGGTTGGTCATGCATAGGAATTGGAGTCTTCACTATTAATTCAAAAGGATGCATAGGAAAAAGTTAGATCATCATATAACGTAAAATGTTTTTTAATCATTGGAAATTTATAATATTTATTGAAGAACCTTGAAGAACTACACAAGCCCTTTATAAATAGTGGAGAGGAGATGTATTTCATCAATTCTTACGCAAAACTAATAAGAGCCACTTCAGAGAGTAAAGGGCATGAGAAAAACCTACAAATTCTCTAGCTTGAGTGTGTGAGTGATCCACCACAAATTGGTGAGATATTTAAGGGTTGTTATCCAACTAAAATAGGGTGAGAAGGTGAGTTAGTTTCTAGTTGAAGGTAAAGAAGTTTTTGTAATCTTATTATATTATAGTGGAAGATCTTTGGGACCTCCGATCCTACAGTTTTTCCCTTCACATTGGATGACTTTGCCATATAAAGTTCTAATGTTCTCCTTTTACTCTTATACTTACTTTCATATTATATTTTAGTTCTCATTTTAAACATATAAAGAGGGAAAAATACAATTTTCACTTTATTATTTCTTTTCTAATAATTACTAGGTATTCTTTATCTTATGCATATTTGTTTAATACACTTAAGTAAAAATAAACAGCATGGGATAAATGTACATTACAATTGAAATTATTATATTGTCATAATTATGAGATTCATGTTATATTTATTTATTGCCCTATATTGCTCCTAGTCATTATTCACTTGGGATTGGAAAATAATAGAAATTAAAAAGACTATCACAAATTGTGTTTATTCGATAAGAAGGAAGTAGTAGATCCCTTAAACTAAAGTACAAAGATGGTTAAATAAATATGTAGTCACTTGTTAGCGAATAAGTTTACTGAACTGACCTAATATGATAATTTTATTTGAGAAATCCTCATTGTAATTACTGTATAAATGACAGAAATATAATTGTGATGATTTTATGAGTGATCCATTAACTTGAGATCCCCATACCAACTCATATAGGGAATGTTATATTTTTATACCACTAAAGACCTATGATGATTTATCTCACCTATCCTAGTCAATAACTTAAAAGAATTTAATTTATCTAATCATAAATATGACTTAGAGATATAATTGATATACTTTTATCATATTTTCTTTGTTAAAGAGAGAAAAAAAATCATAATGAAGTTGGACATAATTATAAAGTTTACAAAACCTTAATGTTAACTATAAGATATTTAATAGATAAGGAATAGCATGAGATATTGGATCTTAACTGGGGCAATTGGTTTTTAATTGATTAATAATAATTCTAATAATAAATGTAGTAGCAAAATTAAAATTTTATTTCAATTAAATTACAAAAGTAGCATCCTTATTTTGGTGTTATATCTTGCCTAATTTCCCCAATAAGAATGCCATGACTAAATAAAAACTAATAAAAAAATGTCAATTTGAAGGACACGAATTGGTACATAACTATACACCAAATTGCATCCACTTAAGGTTTTCATTTAACATGTTATAAATTTTACACAGAGAATTTGAGTTTTAGTCATTTATACATAAGCATCCATATATACAATATGCATAGAAAGACATTGATTAGTACATGATCATAAATCAAACTGTGTCCATTTAAGTTTTTTTTACAAAAATAATTAACCATGTAAAAGTTTTTTTGGTAAGTTATAAATATTTTTTTACTAGATTATTCAAATAACACGAATTTGTATATGATCGATAATAAAAAAGAATGACGAATTAAGGTTTTGCTAAACACTGTTACATACACAACCGTATCATGAAATGTGTTAATATAACAAATTTGTAATGGACAATCTAACAGATATAAATGACCACACGATTGTGTAGCAATATTGTTCATTACAAGTTCTCTCCAACACATTTATGACACAATCATATAGTAATCGATGTGTAGTAGAAACAAGAGGCAATGAATCGTCATTAAAAATAAGCTAGACATAGACTTTAAATGGGGACATAATAATTCACGCAATGAAAGAATACTAGAATATGGTGGTGTAGGATTAAAGATTCGGACATGAGTGTTATTTTTTCTAAGCCCTCTAAAAATAAGAAGCATTGTTAATGCTGTGTCATTCTAGACTCTAGCAATTGAGATGATATTCTTATTTGTTCTCTCATGAAAAAATATGATGTAACTAGTTATCCTAGGTACACAACAAAGGCAAAAAACTTAATTGAGTTGAGGCCGTCTAATATTAATTGGTACACAATTAGTATAGTTTAACTAATGCATGGTATTCTTTGTACTACTAATCAACGGTACTTTATATTTTTAGGTGAATGTGTTACTTATCTATTATTTTTATATAAGCATGAAATTAGATGTATCAAGGTAACCCGACGATGGTATTCTAATTTTAAGATGAACGTGTGACTTATTTGTTATAGGTGGTAGTATCTTTTGTGCATAACCATGGTATTGGATGCGTAAAGGTCTAGTATAGTTTAAACTGAGACATAGTATTCTTTGTACTCGGTGATGGTACTTGCCATTTTTAAGTTGACCATGTGAGACTTTTCTTTTTTGAGTAGTGATATTATTTGTACATGGCCATGGTATTGTACCTATGAAGAATTGGTATATAGACATGTTATCTTAATATTAAAGTAATGGTATTCTCATTTTAAGTTGAACAAGTAATTAACCGATTTTATATCGGTTTAAAACCAGTTAAACCTTAAATCTTCTGTCTTACCGGTTTAACTTCCAGTCCAGTTTTAAAAACATTGAGAATTGGTATTTTAAGTATTGAAAATGAAGAAAGACAGTAAAGGTAGTTGGTTTGGGTGAGCCCGCATCGCTTAGGTTTTGTCCCCTTTGGTGCAGCGAGTTGAACTACAACTGTGAACCCTGTGGGTGTCTGAGGCTCGAACTCGAGACCTCAGGGTTTTGTTGGGTGCAAGACTCACGCCTCACAGGGTTCACAGTTGAACATGGATGGCTACGAGGTGAAGCGGGTGATGATTGATACGGGCAGCTCGGTCGATTTATTATATTATGAGGCCTTCAAGCAGATGAAGGTACCCGAAGATCGGTTACTGCCCATAGACGGACCTATCAAAGGGGTAAC
>JANKOE010014109.1:0-10276 GCA_026284465.1 Erythroxylum citrifolium | reverse complement strand
TTTCCAGTAAACAAAAGACTTCTTTTAGCTTGAAGTGGCCGGTGAGGGGTTAAGTTCAGTTAGAATGAATTCACAGGCAACAGAGTTACCTGATAAAGCCGCATTTCAAAGCGAGGGCCAATTTCCTTGAGCTCAACAGATTTAGGACCACCGTGCTTTCATAAATATTAGTTCCACAAGAAAAATCTGCGAATCGAAGTCTTTTAGAATTTGATTGATCAATTTTCTTAGAAACTACAGTATTTCTGTTCATTATGGTGTTCTTCAGTCAACCCTTGACAATGATTTCTCTTGGTCTTGGACAGGTTGAGTACCGCTGCAAATATCCCACCTTATACGTTAGATATTCATAACTTCAATATTCGCAAGTTGAAAAAAGAAAGTCTAATATAACCAAAATTATTATTATTATTATTATTTTAAAAATTTAGAAATTATTTTATAATATAAAAATATTAATCTAAAATGGTTCCTAGTACTATAAGTACCAATATTATACTTTATTGGTACTAATTTAGTAAAAGTTTTATTAACAATTTTGATTAAAACTTAGTTTCCATGTTAATTAATTAATTAATTATTATTATTATTGTTATTATTCTTGTTATTGTTATTGTTATTGTTGTTGTTGTTATTATTATTATTATTATTTGTGTTTAATTTATTTTTCAAGCTTTGCCGATTTATTTGTCAAACATTTATATGTTTTAAGTGTATAACCTAAGTTAATTGCTTGATTATTGGAGTTCTGTCTGCCTCTTTTTCTCTCGAGTGCTAGTTTCGTCATGCCCTAGTGCATGCCTCTTCTTGCTAGTCAAGTGTTTGTGCTTCTCCTTGGTTCTTAGTTTAGCGTTCTCTCTTTGTTGTTTGGTGCGATGGCGCCGGAGTTTAATCGACTGTCCCTTAATGACAAGGAGAATGAGGAGTTGGTGGTTCCTGCTTCAGATGTGGGAGGACTGGATATTGATTATAAGCTATGTCTAGTGGGTCGGTTTATAGGTGAAAGAATGGTTAATTTTGAAGCTATGGAGAGGACATTGCTGAACCTATGGCGGCCGATTAAGGGGGCGTGTATTAAACCAATAGGAGGGAATGGATTGTACCTTTTCCAGTTTTTTCATGAGGTTGATTTGCGGAAGATGGTTGCTGGGGGACCTTGGAGCTTTAACAATTGCCTTCTGTTAATTCACCACTTACGGGAAGGTGAGAATCTAGAAGACATCGTGTTTCTTTCTGCGGATTTCTGGGTTAGAGTACACGACCTTCCTCCTGGCTTTGCTTCAGAGTCACTAGCTCGAAACCTTGGGAATTTGATGGGTAAGTTCTTGGATTATGATTCGAGCCCCAAGAGGAATTCTATGTCAGACTACATGCGCATTCGAGTTCGTCTGGATATCACCGAACCCCTTATGCGAACTAAGAGAATCAGAAAGGAAGGGGGAAATCATTTTGAAGCAACTTTCAGTTATGAACGTGTTCCCCTCCTTTGCTACCTCTGTGGGATCATCGGACATAGTGATAATAACTGCCCCAAGCTTACGGAGTTACAGGCAACGGAGCTTCAACGCGGATGGACGGAGAATATCCGATCGGAGATTCGGGCTCAAAACTGCACTCGTCCAAATCAGTGACGTCGAGATCCCTCCAATCACGGGAATATCGGCTTTCAATCCGTGAATCAGGGATTTCAATTTGGGGAAAAGACTGATGGATTGAAGACGAAGATTTGTAATAATTATGATTATTACCCCGGCAATTTAGCTTCCTATTAACACATGGGCTTCATGGTGTGGGCTCTTCGGGGCTTGAACCAACCTCTGCCAATCAGCCTGTTAACTTAACCAAACCCAATGATGATAAGGAAGCTTCTGTTATGGACGTTGATGAATCTAAGAAGCGTCTGCGCTCGTCGTCTATTACAGTGGCAGATCACGAAGGGGAGGCAAATGGGGGTGCTTCCTCCTCCTCGCTTAATGATGCATCGCCAGTTACAGCTCAATCGGCCGGTCTCTTCTATGAGACCCGCCGCTCATTATGAATTGCATTGCGTGGAACTGCCGAGGTTTGGGCAACCCTCGTGCAGTCACGGCGTTACAGGATATTGTCCAACAACATCGTCCTTCTTTCCTTTTTCTTTGTGAGACTCTTGTTTCCTCTGCTAGAATGGAGGATATTCGTAGTAGGTTACATTTTGATTGTTGCTTTTGTGTAGACCGTATTGGTCGCAAAGGAGGCCTCGCCCTCCTTTGGCATTCTAATAAAGATGTTTCTGTTTTGGGTTATTCTAGTAACCACATTGATGTTGAGATTGTTTCAGTTGATAATTTTAAATGGCGATTTACTGGGTTCTATGGATTTCCAGAAAGGCACAGAAAGCGCTCCAGCTGGGAGCTCCTGCGATCTCTGTCACGTCTTTCTCCTCTTTCATGGGTCTGTATGGGGGATTTTAATAACCTGATGTCTGAGGCAGACAAATTCGGTGGCCAGGATTATCCTAGAGCTTTGTTTGATGGGTTTCGGGATTGTATTGCGGACTGTAATTTAACCGAAGTACTTCTCACAGGGTTTGGTTTTACTTGGGAGCGTGGTTGGGGCTCGAATGCTTTTGTTATGGAACGTCTAGATAGAGCGTTTGTTTCAGCTACGTGGATCGACCATTTCACCTACCATAAGCTGTTCAGTCTAATCAGTTCTTATTCGGACCATAATCCCATAAAGCTCTATGCAAATATTGGCGTCCCTGGGAAGAAGATTAGTAGATTTAAATTTGAGAACAAGTGGATCACTGAAGCTGGGTTTATGGAAGTTGTTTCTGCGGCGTGGCTGAGTTGTGTTGATTCTAATGTTTTGACGAAAATTGCCGCCTGTAGTGCCTCGGTTACCGCTTGGAGTAAGTCCCTTGGATGCTCGACTAAGCGTCGACTTGAGGAAGTTAAAAAACAATTGGACCTTTCACATAGTGCTAATGCAGTTGATCCCACTTTTATAGCTCTTAAATCCGAAATGTCCAGGTTGTTGGCCCAAGAGGATATTTACTGGAAGCAATGGTCTAAAATTTTCTGGCTAAATCATGGTGAAGTGAATGGCAAATTTTTTCATGCTCAAGCTTCGAAGCGCAGTCGTATTAATCACATCTCTGTATTGGAGGATGGCTCTGGCACATTATGCTCGAATCATGATACTAAGGCTGCCATTGTGTTGGATTACTTTTTGAACCTGTTTGCCGTACCTAATGATGTTCACAACTTCGATGATTTTTCTTGTATTCAATCTGTGGTGAGTGATCGTGATAATGCTCAGCTTCTAGCTCCTTTTACTCAAGAGGAGTTTAAGAAAGCTGTTTTTGATATGCACCCTGATAAAGCTCCTGGCCCTGATGGAATGAATCCGGCTTTTTTTCAAAAGTGTTGGGATATTATTGGTGGCAACATCTTTACTCAAAGTTGTGAGTGGCTTCAAAAAGGTGATTTTCCTTTAGGATTAAATAATACTACTATTGTCCTTGTTCCGAAGAAGGAGAACGTGAGCAGGATGTCGGATCTGCGGCCCATTGCATTATGTAATGTTCTTTACAAGATTATTGCGAAGGTACTGGCTAACAGACTTAAGTCCATTTTACCCAGACTTATATCTCCCATGCAATCGGCGTTTGTTCCAGGTCGATTGATCTCAGATAATATTATGGTCGCGTTTGAGTTGATTCATTATATGAAGAATAAAAGTCGTGGTGCAAGGGGAGATGTCGCATTTAAAATCGATATTAGCAAGGCCTATGATAGGGTGGATTGGTGTTACTTGGAGTTTATTTTGCTTCGACTGGGATTTGATTCTAAATGGGTAAGCTGGATTAAGCTTTGTGTGACTACTGTGAAGTATTCTGTGGCACTTAATGGCAACAGTGTGGGACCTTTTATTCCGCACAGGGGGCTGCGACAAGGGGATCCTCTTTCCCCGTATCTTTTTATTTTGTGTGCGGAAGGACTTTCTGCCCTTTTGTGTAAAGCGGAATTGCGCGGAGACATTCATGGTGTGCGCATTTGTGAAGGGGCCCCTACTATTTCTCACATTTTCTTTGCAGATGATAGCTTCTTCTTTTTCAGAGCTTCTACTAGGGAATGTGGAGTGCTCAAGAATATCCTTTCTACTTATGAGCAGGCGTCGGGTCAAGCAATCAATCTTCAAAAGTCAGGCATCATGTTCAGTTCCAATACAAAGCAAGATGTTCGTCATGATATCACTCATATTCTGGGGGTTTTTAACCCCATTGATCACGGTCGCTATCTTGGATTACCCTCATTAGTTGGGAGGAATAAAAAGTAGGTTTTTGCCTTTCTGAGGGATCGTCTACGCAAAAGGATTACTAGCTGGAAGAACAAGCTTCTTTCTAGACCAGGAAAGGAAATTCTTTTGAAAACAGTTGCTCAAGCCCTTCCTACTTACTGCATGAGTGTTTTCAGGCTCCCTTTGGGTATATGCGATGAACTACAAAAGATGATGAACTCCTTTTGGTGGGGCTCTTCGTCGGGTGACCGAGCTAAGATTCACTGGAGTAAATGGGAAAGGTTGTGTGTTCCAAAGAAATTAGGTGGTATGGGTTTTAGGGATTTGAAGTGTTTTAATCTTGCGATGTTGGGTAAGCAGGGATGGCGTTTTTTAACATATCCTGATTCGTTAGTAAGCCAAGTGTTCAGAGCCAGGTACTTTCCGACCTCGGATTTTCTTCATGCTCGCGAAGGAAGAAACCCCAGTCTTATTTGGAAAAGTATTATATCAGCCAAAAGTATTCTAGAAAAGGGTGTTAGATGGCGTGTAGGTGATGGGGCTTCGATTGGGGTGTTTAAAGACCCTTGGCTTCCTAATGACTCTAATTGCTACGTGCTCTCAAGTCCGTTACAGGGTATGTCTGATATGAAGGTGAGAGATTTGATAGACCCTATTACGCTGCATTGGGATCCTTCTCTGGTAAATGGAATTTTGGCTCCTCAAGAAGCTGCACAAGTTTTCCAAATCCCTATTTCTCCCTCCCGACCGCATGATACTTTTTGCTGGCAATATACTAGAGACGGGGTTTATAGTGTGAAATCTGGGTACAGGGTTGCTATATCTTTAGTGTCGGAGGCTGACAACTATGTGGTGGAGGGTCCTTGGAGTGGTATTTGGGGTGCTTATATTCCCCCCAAAGTTAAAGATTTTACTTGGCGTATTTTACGTGATTATGTTCAGTGTAAACAACGTATTTTTGTGCATGGGGTTAACTTGGACCCTGCTTGTTCACGATGTGGAGCGCTGGAGACTATCGACCATGTACTGATCACGTGTCCTCATGCTCGCCATGTTTGGACGTCCTCAGGTATTGTCTTACATAGTGATATCATCAAAGATTGTATTGTTCATTGGCTTCGTGTAGGTAGTTTGGAGCTTCGTGGTAAAGCCCTTACCATTTGCTGGAGTTTGTGGTTTCATTGGAATCTGTTTTGTTGGCAACAAAAGGATACTTCTCCTTACTCTATTATGGCTTTTGCGGATGAGTACATACGAGACTGGCAAGCGGCGAAACTTACATTTGGGCAAGTGCAGATTACTCCCAATATGCCCGACGTTCCTGCAGGGTGGCGAAATCCTCTGATTAATTGGGTCAAATGCAATGTTGACGCCTCGGTTGATAAAAGGCGACATCAGTCAGGATTTGGGGCTATTCTTCGTGACCATCATGGCAACTTTCTGACGGGTTTTTCGGGTCATCTTCCAACCTGTACCAACGTCGCACTTGCAGAAGCCTTGTCGATTAGAGATGCCTTATCATGGCTTCGTCAGCGTAATGTGGACAATGTTTTGGTAGAGTCTAATTGTTTAGAGGTTATTAAGGGTCTCGCTTCTAGTTCCTCTAATTTCTCTGAGATTGGTTTAGTGCTTTCTGACTGCCAGGATTTTCAGTCACAATTCCAGCAGTTGTCCTTCCTATGGACGCCTCGAACTACTAATAGAGCCGCTCATTCACTAGCAAGGGTATCTCTATTGTATACAGATCGGTTTACTTGGTCTTCGCCGCCAACTTTTCTTTCTTTTGTTCTTGTTTCTGATGTTATTTCTTTCATGAGTAGTTTAGAGGAGGCCTAGGTCTAGGTGTATGGGGTTAAGCCTATTGGCTTGGGTTTAGTTTTTGCCTCTTCTATTTGCTTTTTTGCTGTTTCGTGAAGGTTTAATGTCAAAAAAAAAAAGTGTATAACCTACACATTAATTTAGGTATAATAAACACTAAAATAAATTTGAGGTATAATTATTAAGGGCTCACCACGTTTTAGTTTTTAGTTTTGATTTAAAATTAAATTAATTTATTTAATTAAAACTTTAATTCTAATTTATAATTTTATAACATATGCAATAAATTCAATTTTTAATATAATTTTATTATTAAATAAATAACTGACTATTTGACTATTTAATATTAATTAATAATAAAAATAGAATTAATATTAATTTAATTATTTAAGTTGTTCTTAATGTTAAATTTTATTACAAGACCTTCACTAAGTATGGCAATGGACCGATCTAAGTCAGATTCATAGCCCAACTTGGGCTCAGACTACCGAATGGTATTATTTTAGATAAATTTTTTAATTAAAAAAAAGTCATTTTGGGAAGTTTAACTGAAAAACTTTTATTTTGGGGTGGGCAATGCGGTTTGAACCTTTCGGCCTTGACCCGATTCTCCAAGTTTGAGATCAGTTTGAAGTACAACAAACTTAAAGCTCGTTTATAGACAAGCTGAACTGGAACGCAACTACCCTCCATAACTTTCACGTAAGACATACCTTTTAAACGATAAATTTTATAACATAAGATAAAATTTAATTATATAAATTTTAAAAATTATTTTATAATTTAACTAAATTCAGTATTTCATTTATAACATTATTAAAAGTGAAGTTGATTAAAAAATAATTATTATTTTGATCAATATTTTTATTTTTATCCTCTAAAAGCTAAATTTTAATGAAAACAATTAGACTTATGTTCAATTATTTTTCATAGTTGGTTGTAGTTTAATGATAATTATTTAAAGGCGTTATTTTTCTTGCACATGTTTAGATGCATATGATAAATTTCATGGGATAATTGTACACTGTAAATAAAATTATAATAAGATTATAATTATGGGATTTATATTGCATTTATGTATTATCTTTAAGTTGCTCCTAGTCACTGTTTTATTAAAATTGAACATTAATAGAACGCAAAAAAGACTAGCATACGTTATGTTTTTCCTTATGAAAGAAGTAATCGATCTCATAGGCCAAAGTATAGAGATAATTAGACAAACATGTGGGTGTTTGTTAGAGAACAAATTTGTTGAATAGACCCAATATAGAAAATTCATTTAGAGCATTACTTGTATGTCTATAGAATTCTCATTGTGATGATTGTATAAGTGATCCTCTAACTTGAGGTCACCAAAGTTAAATTATATAGAGACTACTATGTTTTGATGTTATTTATGACTTATTTAATCATGAGTAGGTCAATCGATAGTCATAGATATAGCAAGAATTATATGGAGGTAATTGTGTAATCAAGATAGGACTCATCACCCTAAAGTAATTAGGGAGAATGTTTCGTTGTTTTCGATTATTATTGATTCAGTAAATCCTTGGCCAAGGTGAAATGATGATTTGTAAATAGTTTACAAGTGTCGTTAATCGAATCGATGACTAATGACGAAGAACTAATATGATTGGATTTAAAAAGAGTAGACATTAATTTCATGCTCTGTTTAATCAAAACATTATATGATGAAATGATTGAATTATACGAAAGGAGCACGCATGGAAAGGTTAGCCAAAACTTCTTTGATATTTAGGTGGTCATGATGCATTGATAAACGTCAATCTTGATATATGATTATAAATTGTTTAATTAGAAAATTAAAAGTTTTTATTTATCTAATTCTAATGAGAAATTAGAACTAGAATTTATAATCATTGTCAATATATTTGGGAATTTAATGCGTCTCACATAAAGAACGGGTTGAAGAGAACGATGATAATTTAATCGAGTTGAACTTGATTGTAAAGTTTCTCAAACTTTATGATTAAATATGAGATATTAAATAAATATGGGTCAATATGAGGTATTGGATCTTATTTGTACATAATTGATATTTAATTAAAATTATTTATAATTCTAATTAATGTTTAATTTTAATTTTAATTTCAATTAAATTACTAAAACGTCTGAAAGTTATTATAAATAGGCTTAAGCTTTGTGGAACTAGCACTTCTTGCTTAATCCTCTCTATAAGAGTTACAGAATTCTCTCAACTCATTCTGTGATACCGTTAAAGGTTGGACATTTGTGCGACTACGATAGTTGAGACAGATTAGTTTCGGAAATATTTCAAGGGATACGATAAGAAAAAATCAAGCTTCAGAATAAGGTACAAATTTATTTTCAAGCTTTATTATGCTTTAATTATTTATATAATTAAATTGATCTTAATTTTCGGAAAACAAATTTAAAAAAATTCTTAATTATTCCGCTGCGATCGAGATCAAATCTCAGTGCAGTTTCCCAACAATTGGCCCTTTTATCTTTCACATCCACATTTTCTTTTTCTTTAGGTAAAGGAGACCTTTTCCAAGCAGATAAGTTAATTAATTCGAGGAGATTGTTTTTATACATGATTATACACGTGCATTAATCTATCATAATATTATGTACAAAAATTAAAGAAATGGAGTTTTAAAAATAAATCTATATATGAAGTTCAAAAGATGGAATTTGAATTTTATATAAAATTTGTAAAATTTCAACACTTTAAAGATAACTTTAAACTGATTCAATTTTTGATGATTATTATTTTGTATCCATTATTATAATAAAAATATATTAAGTAATACATATTTTTATATTTTAAATAATTATTTGAAAAAGTTGTTGATTTGTTATTCTAAAATTTTTAAAATAGATTGAATTAAACTTGAAAGATATTTATTTTCTAATTAGATTCAATATAAATTTAAGGTTATCAAAGAAATCTGGGCTAAATTTTAATTATACTCAATCTAGAAAGTCTTAAAACCAAAATTATTATTATTTTTAATTTATATATTTAAATACGATTCGACTGAGCTCCTAAAAAGAGAGTCAACCCAAGAGGGCTAAATTATGTTAGCTTTTGTGGAAACAACTTGACAAGAAAGTCACATTCTCAATCTAACTAATATTAGCAGGTTTAATATATCTCTATTCCAAACAAATTGTTTCCTTTACAGCCTGTTTGGTTCAAGGAATTGAATAGATAAGAAATAGAATAGTTATCCTTAGGAATATAAAAAATGAGTAATAGAATATAATGAGTATTACTTTATTTGGATCAAGAAATAGAATACATAAAGAATTTCTGTGTCAATGTTTAGTTTGAAAATATAAATTTGGAATGAGAAAGGAATAACTAACAAAAAGACCAAAATATTATTATTATTATTATTAATAAATCTCGGGAGGCTTAAATGTGAGAAAGATAAAACTGTCTGCAATAAAAATAATTATTCTTAAAATAGATAAAGATAGGTAGAGATTGTCTTTACCTAATCCTCAAATTTACAGAATATATATTCTTGAGGAATGGGTATTCTTATAATTGTTTATAACCAAGCGCATGATTAACAATATGCTAGGAATAGAATAACTATTCCCTTGAACCAAATATCACGTTAAAATTTTCAGATGGCTTTCATTCTTCTTTATTAAGACATAAACTATGTTGTCACAACTTCTATATACATTTGATTTAATTTATCATACTTCAACAAATCTAACTGCAACCTTGTTTATATCTCATATCATCTGATTTCCATTAACTTGAATAATTAAGCAAAGGAAATGATGTTATACGAAAATATTGACATTTAAGCTTCTATACTTACTTCACTAGAAAAGGAATCCAATTTATTTTCTAGTGATAAATGGGACTTAAAATTAGCGTAACACTTGTAGATTTTAATGTTAGTTTTAGGAAATTATTTTTGATCCCTTAATTTTAGGGATTGTGATTTGATTTGATTTACATGTATAGTTTCCTTTTACATAAAACTCTTCATCTATATATGTACATGATACAGTGAAATAAAAACATACAGAAAAATCTCCAAATCTCCTATGTCTATTATTTTTTCTTCATTGCTTTTCTTCATGGTATTAGAGCCTTGTTCAATCCTGCAGTAGGATTTGAATCAAAACCATCAACCTCAATGGCGGGGACTGAAGGCAGTCTCGT
>JANKOE010014064.1:0-10280 GCA_026284465.1 Erythroxylum citrifolium | reverse complement strand
GTCCTCCAACCGGTCAGCATTCACTTGCTTTATATCAATCATCTCAGTCAATTCATGAACACCAGCTCTTTCCCAAGAACATTCATGGAAACAAACCACCTTTTCAACCCACTCCTTCGATTATTTACATAAATTATTCCATGCTCTGAATTTAAGCATCCTCTTACTTTTGTCTTCACGCTTTGTCTTACTTTACTCTCCGCGCTTCGTCTTATCTTTGCCCGTTCGCTTCCTCTGACTTTTCTCCCCGCACTTCATCCTATTTTTTCTTTCCAATTCGTTTTATTTTTGCTTCTCAGTTTCATCTTATTTTTGTCTTTGCACTTCCTCTTGTCATTCTTTATTTAAAGCAATTACCATGAATTGAAAAGGAATTAAGTTGATGTCATTTCCAAGTCACATTAAATTTTATTTATGAATTCAGTAATCCTTCCTCGACTAAACGACTCTTTCCGTATCTTGACTTTAAAGATTAGATACGTTCCAGATCCGCTTCTCTTTAACCTATTTAATGTCCCAGTATACAAGCTCAACCTGTGAGGAGTTGCGGCTATATAATGATTACAAACGACTTTTTTGTGATTATTGGGTTTTGAAGATTAATCCGCGTTGCATTAAATGATGACTGCTGCATTAAATACAGCCGCCAAAAAAGGCAAAGAATCATAGTAATTTTTGAATATGTACAAAAGTTAAAATTATTATACAAGCTCAACTTGTCAGGAGTAGTGGCTATATAATAATTACAAACGACGACGAAGAAGTTGTATCACTTTTTAGGTTCGACATGTCGTGAGTGTTAACTTTTAGAAGTTAATTTAACCAGTAAAGATGGTACGAAAACATATATCCAATCTTTACACAACTTTATTTGTACCCTACCACGCGGTTTCTCCTCTTAACTTCAATGAAACAATTACTACCCTCTTCTTTTCCCTTGTCTCTCTTTAACCTAAACACATCACATTCTTCATTCCAAAAACATCGAAAAATCTAGAGTGACGTCTACTATTTCAAAAGACAAAGAAAAACCATTCAAATGAGTAAGCAAATCTTTTGCGCAATACTTTAACCTATTCAATTGCTGCATATTAATTATGGGAGTGTTTATAGCTTTTAGTTTTAATAATGATATTGGCTTTTGGAACGAGTAGTAATATAAATATAAAAAATTTAGTTAAAAGAGAGTTAGTACCGAAAATTGACATGCAGTTCACGACAGAAAAAGCTTATTAATTTTGTTTAACTTATACGAAGCATGTAGGCTTTGGAATTAGAAGAAGCAAAAATCACAAAGACAAAAGTGGTAAGTTGATTTGTAGGCATTTTTGTTATAGCGCCGAGGGTAAATAGATGACCGATAGAAGAGATTTGTATGTAAGAGCTCCACGGTTAAAAACAAGATTTGATTGAGGCAATGATGAAAATAAAGTGTGTAAATTGAAAATTTTCAAGTCATTCAATCTGTGGAAGAGCAAAATCACTACCTTTCATCCCCAAACAAAACACATTTGCATAGAAGTCACAAAAAAATATTCAGTTGCGACAATGCAAACTAAACTAGCAAATGGTGTGAAAATTTGACCGAAAACATCCCATGATTTTATGATGAGACAACCAGGTGGGAGAAATAATGTTAGCTTTATTCTAGATTATTACAAGAATTATTTAAGACTTAAACGAACAAGAGACATCAAAAAATGAGATACACGTGAGATGTTAGAATATTTGTATAAGATGTAAGTGAAAAATCCAAATTTCTTTTATGCCATTCAAATGAATGAAGATGATTTGATCACTAACATATTTTGGTCTGGCTCAAAACTGAGGAATGACTACTTAGACTTTGATGATGTAGTGTGCTTCAATACTACTTACAAGATAAATGGTGAAGTCGTCCACTTACTTTGTTTGGCGGTGTTAACCATCATAAGCAAGCAATTTTTGGTGTTACTCCCCTCTATAATGAAACTGCTCTTACATTTGAGTGGTTGTTCGAGACATTTGATAGAGCAACATTTGACAAAAAACTTACAATTATTCTTACTGATCAGGATGCAGCAATCACAAAGGCGTTAGCTTCAAGATGACCAAAGACTCGTCATCGATTGTATATTTAGCACATTTATCAAAATATTGTCGTCCATTTGAGTTATGTATTTTCTAAGTTTAAATAGTTTTTATGAAATTTGAGCTCATGCATATATGAGCATAAAAAAGAAGAAAATTTTCGCATTGTATGGAATAAGATGTTGAAAAAATATGACTTGAAGATAATGTATAGTTAAAACGTATGTATCATATTATAAAAAATGAACTTTAATTTTTGGGCGTAAAATATTATGCAAACATGATGACCACCCAACGAAGTGAGAGCATGAATAGTATGATAAAAAGGTACGTCAGTTATCAGCATATCTTATTACAATTTTTTTAATCACTTCTAGCAGCTTATTGATGATCGTCGATTTGAGAAGTTAAAAGCTAATTTTAGAAATAATGTCAGCAATCCAACATTGTTAGCACGGATTAAAATTTTAAAGCATACAGCTACTGTGTACACACCAGAAATTTTTAAACGTTTCAAGATCAATGAAATCATTGTCATAATTTTAGTTTTTATTTTTGCGGTAAAGATGAAACGGTTGAGAAATATAAGATCAATGTTGCTGAAAAGAGCTACTCTAAATTTACCAGTTATAATTCATGTAATGATGAAGTTTATTGTAGTTGTGAAAAGTTTGAGTTTGCTGACATTTTATGCTCTCATATGTTGAAGGTTTATAACTTCAAAAATATTTGGCCAATCCCAAGCAAGTATATTTCGAAAGAATGGACAAGGAAAGCAAATGCTGGACGATTGCTAGTAAGGACTCAATTATCAATAAAACCGATATGGATCCTAAACTGCTGTCAATTATAAGGTATAAAGAATTGTGTACATTAAGTATGCGATTAATTACAAAAGCAGCAGAGAGAAGAGATGCATATAAAATTGTGAAATATCATCTTTTAAACATGTTAAACGTGGTTAATGAGAAATTGGAAAATGAAGAAATAGTTGATCAAGAGGCTCAAATATCACAACATCAAGAGTTCAACCAACACTTAAATATTGAAATAAATGTGCTCATTGAAGCTGACATTAATTTGGCTTAAATGAATCACATAAGAGGTGTGAAAATGAAGAGAAAGCCTACATCAAGTATGAGATTGAGGAATGGACTAGAGAAAGTTCAAAGAAGAGAACGAATGTAAAAAAATGTAAGACTTCGACAAATATGACAGATTCGACAGTAATCCCCCTTTCCAATACTCAGGTTAAATTTTTGGTTATGTTACTTTGAAATGATGTATAAAAATTTTATACTGATAATTTTAAGTAATTTTTGCCTAAACGATTTTATTCAAAAATCTGAACATAATTTTCAACAAACTCAGATTATCTTCAGCATAGAAGCTCCCATATTACATCAACAACAGGTTGGCATTGCGTAATTAATAATGTCTGCATGTGTTATGATATTTATTTCCAACAAGATTTGCTTTTATTGTCAATGAGAAATACCAAATGCAGACAATTTCTATCTGTAAGCATTTGACAAGTATGATTTGCAATCATGAAAATCGTGTAGAACAATCTCAGGTTCTATTTCTAATATTGTCTTATGGGTATAATAATTTTAAACAATTTACATTTTTATTTATCAACCAATTGGTAATGACAATAACGAAATGCAGCCAATAGGTGTTTATATAAATAAGGCAACAATGCTATACACTCATCATCATTATGCAACAAATCCTCTGGTATTCTTTGTTTAACTATTTGTTTCTATTGTTTGTAATATTTTATGTTTGTAATGTGTAATTAATCTTTGAACTATTTATCATATTAGGTTAACGATGTTGAAACAAGTCAACAAAATATTAGTATTGTTATCCCACCTTCAATGCGCATGACTAATTTATTTATGATAAATTGAAAAAATTTATCTTAATTTTAATTTTTTAAATAATTACATTATATGTTTTTTTGTTTGAATTATTTAACATGCATATTGATTTACAGGCACAAAAGACATTTAGTATAACAAATTTCAAAAAAGTAAACAATTTAAGAATTGGTATTTCCACTGACAAGTATCGTAGTTGCCTTCGTGCTGAAAGGTTTTGTATTTGTAACAGATTATTCTGATAATAATGTAGGCTAAAACTAATTGTTGGTTGTTGATATAAACAAATTAAACATTTACTAGAAGTTGGTGACTCATGCAATTCTTAAATAGTTGCATAAGTAAACAAACTTAACATTTATTGGAAGTTGGGGACTTAAGCAATTCTTTAAAAGTTGCATGAGTAAAGAAACTTAACATTTACGGGAAGTTGGTGACTTATGCAATTCTTAAATAGTTGCTTATATATTCATTCAATGTAATTCATTAACTGCGGAAATGTTTAATTAATATGTTACTACAATGTAATTTCATTATGTGAGAAATTGTTAAGTATTACAGAAATGCAAATTTATATCATGGCTGTAGGCAGCTTTGAACCGGCTTGCGTATGACTTGTACTACAACGTCTCTTAAATTTTAAACAAAAACGGCGTCGTTTTAGTATTAAACAGAATAGGACAAGCTTATCTTTGATAGAGGATTCGGACTCTGACTTAACGGCTTCTAAGTCACAGCTTTTTAATTCTTTCTATAATTGACTCTGCTCTCCCTCTCTCTCTCTCAGAAAAGCTTTCAAGGTAAAAATCTCTTTATGTTCATGGAGCTCTTTCTCCCTCAAAATGCTCTGTTTCTGTGACTTTTGTGAACGTTCTCTTGCTTACCTTTTTCCTTCTTTGGTGCAACAGGGGCTAGAGTTCAAAGGTGTTTGCTTTGTTTTGACGCATTGGGATCCATTTTTTTCAACCAGTTCTCATTGTTTCTGTGATTGTGTTTGCCGGCGAGACATCGTCATCATACTCGCAGCAATCGAATTCTCCGGTGAGGCACAAGAATTTGTCGGCGAGTCACCATCATTATAGTTTCTTCGCAAAACCTTTTCTGTTGTAGTCCTTTTGATACGTTTTTCGACCGTCACCATTCCACCACCGCTGCATCCCCACCCCCAGCCCGATCTTTTTGGGTTTTTCTTTTTTCTTTTAATATATATCTCCCTACCTCCAAAGCCTTCCAACAAGAACTCAATGAGCTACATCTCGCAGCAGTCGATTCTCCGATGAGGCACAAGAATTTGTCAGTGTGATGTCATCATAGTTCCTTCAAAAAAACCTTTTCTGTTGTAGGTCTTTTGATATGTTTTTCGACAATCACCAATCCACCACAAGTCTCTTATTTCCCATCTCCAACCCGATCCTTTTGTGTTTTTCTTTTTCCATTTCACATATATATCCCTACAACAATAAACTAAATATTTTTATTTATCTATTTATATTTTAATTTAAAATTTTATTGTAAATTATTATTATTCAAAAATAAATTATTATTTTATCTTTAAAAATATTAAATTTATTTAATCTCAGTAATAAATTATATTTATTAAAATTTAATTTGTTTATTTATTTCCTTATATTTTAATTGAAATTTTTTAATTATTATTATCAAAAACTAATCATTATTTTTATTATAAATTTTTTAATAAATTAGATTAGTAATTAATATATATATATATATATAATTTTACTTAATATAATTTAGGAATGTATTACAAAATAATGTTTAAACTAAAAAGAAGTATATTTAAAGAATATTGAAAAAAAGTTATAATAAAGTTAAAGTCTTTTTATTAACCTTTTTTAAATATAGTTCAAGTTTTTATGAGTTTTAAATAAATGATAATATATATTTTATTTTTATTTTAAATTTAATTTAATCTAAATTATTATATTTATTATTAATTTATTATATATTAATATGTGCAAATTTTATTTTAATAAAATACTTTATTTTATATCATATATTTACCTATTCTTATAATTTTTATATACGATTTTATAGCAATAATTTAATCCTTAATTTTTTTTTTACCACTTTGATATCCGGTTCAGATTTTAATCGGTTAGAACACTATCACCACTGATGCACTCAATTTTGTAATGGCTAATGTAAGGTCTTGTGGTATTCGATAGTATTTTTAGCCCTTTTGTCTTACTTACCCTTCCCTGCCACCATCAGCGCCGTCCACCACAACCTTATCTTACTTTTATCTCGTCCTGCCTCAACCTTTTTATGGCTCTCTTAGGCTTGTTTCTACTCCACCATTGCCAATGGTCGGGACACCTGGCCCGACCAGCCTTTCAGCATGATTTTTGCTTCAGAGCCATAGTCACCGATGTGGCACTAGAATTTGCCGGCGAGGTCGAGGCCACAGTGGCTCCATCCCCATATCATAACAACTTCTTAGTAGTACAAACCAGTTGATATCCCCATATCATAATAACAAGGGCTTTGTGGCCCAAACGCAAATTTATGCGCTAACACAAAAACTCTTGCCCAGCTATACTACATGTTCGAATCTCCCATTTTGCCAACGTAGAACTATCGGTCAGTTAAGAAATGTGGCGTTTTTGGTGGGTCGAATAGTAGCAAATTATTAGCGACGATGGTAAGAAACCTCAACAACTTACCACCCACCTTCTTCATTGCTAACAATGTTAAATTCTTTAGCAGTTCGCCACCGGCTCTCGCACTGCCATCACAATAGAAAGAGTAGCTCTTTCGTCTTATTCATCCTTCCCCGCCACCATCGGCGTCGTCCACCACCTTTTCGTACTTTTTATGTCATCCTACCTCAACCTCCTTATAGTATCTGTTAGGATTGTTCCTACTCCACCATTGTCGATGGTCGGCGCACTTGCCTCCACCACCTTCAGCACCGTCCACCACCACCTTTTTGTACTTTTATGTCGTCCTGCGTCAACCTCCTTATAGTACCTCTTAGGATTGTTTGTGCTCCAACATTGCCAGTGGTCGGTGCACTTGCCACCACCACCTCCGGTGCCTTTCAGCATGATCTTTGCACCGGAACCATAGTCACCGATGAGTAGCCCGCTCTCTTAGTATTTTATAGCCCTGGGTTATTTTGCCTCTTTTACGTGCCCTCGTAAAAACCTAAATAAAACAAAATAGGGATAGTAAAAAATGAGCCTAGGCAATTGCCCTCCCTATCCTTGCTCAAGCAGACTGCTGACGAGACACTAGAATTTGCCGGCGAGGTTGAGGCCCCATGTCATAGTACCTCTTGACATGTTTGTCGATTATGACCATAATCTCTAACTCACCATCACCACGAAGAAAATATAATCTCAAATCACCTTCACATCACTCACTATCATTATACTTATTTAAGATCTTGCGGTATACGATGGCTTTTTGAGCAATCCTTACTTGGTGATTGGCCAATTTGGATGCTTCTTAGATTATGCATATTGTCGTCCGGGATAGTTCTTAGATACTGCATATTGTCATCAAGAATACTTCTTGAATGTCTAGAATTATGAAATAACTTCTATTATCTGCTAAACTAGTTCAATTTTTGTTGGTAGATTTTGCAAATATGACCTCTTTTACTACTGGCAAACTGAACCAATATACGGATGAGTTTGATGCAAAGAACTTTCTTGGATATGGAGGATTTGGCCATGTTTATGGTGGCACCATACATGACAGGGAGAAGAATGTCAATGGCCTGCAAATAGCAGTTAAGGTCTCTCGCAATGTCGACAACAAAATGAGGACTCGCTAGGAAGTAAGGAAAAGAAAATTTTTAATTCTTGCATTGTCTTGTGTTGCATTGTCGTCATAGTTTTTGCATTCTAGCCACATTGATGGACTAAATAAGGTTGTATGATAGATCCCTTTAAAGTGAGGTTACGGGAAAAACGCCCTGCTAAAACTCTAAAAGGGAATCCCATGAAATATGGTTCGAGCTCTCCCATCCCTTCTATTCTTGTAGCAATTAATGACAATTGTTTTGCCTATTTCCGATTGCTCTTATTATTTTCAATTTTTCATTATACTTTTTGTAATGAAAAGGTATTTTATTTGACTTGGGACATTTCAGGACAGAATTTAGTTCTAGAAACTGTACTTATTTTGTATTGCTAATTATCCTAATATTGAAACCTGTCTTTTTCAGGCTGAAACAAAGAAATTACCTTGTAATTAAACTGGTTGGCCATTGCGAAACAGAAGACAAGTATTACCTCGTCTATCCACTAATGAAAAATGGAAATGTCTTGCGTAAATTACAAGGTAATTTTTCTAATTTCATACAAGAACGTGTTTTGCACTATTAATCATATCCACTTGACATTTAAGCAAGATGACAGTAGGGAGTTTTATCTACATTTGATCTGTTGCCACTCCAGTTATTGACTTTTCCAATAAATAATAATGTTCTAAGAGCTCTTGTCTGCCGTAATGTTATTTGAGTAGAAAGAAAACGTTAGCTTCACTAGTTAGAATGTTTGCTTTTAGTGAAAAAATATTTTGTAAATTTGATCCATTTATTAGCTTATAATGACAATTACTGTTCAAGATAGATCTTGACTGGGGAAGAACACTTAAGATCATCGTTGGGGTAGCACGTGGAGTGGAGGAGCTACATAATCAATCGCCTCCACTCATCTACCGTGATCTTAAGCCTGAAAATCTTCTCTTGGATAAGGTAAAAAACAGACATTTAGTAGAAATCAGCTGAAAATGGAACTTAAGATCTCGGGTCAACTCTTTTGCTAAATCCTCTTGATATTGAACCAGGAGTTTGTTCCAAAACTATCTGATTTTGGGGCTGTCACAGCAGAAGGAGAATATTTGAGACTTGGCACTGCTGGATACACTGACCCGCTCATTCTGACAAATGGTAAGTTTCAAATTAAACCATTCTAATGATTCCTATAGCCATCAATTAGTAAACTAGCTTTTCCTTAACACTCATAGGAGAAGCTGGAACCAAGCCAAATGATATCTACAGCTTGGGAGTGGTAATACTCCAAATGATTATGAAGGAGAAGCAGGTAAGATTGGCAGGATGTAGTATGCCTGTGCACATCAGTGATTGGGCAAGGAGCGACTGTAGCATTAAAGGACATGCAGTACATGAGAAGCTGAAGCGAACGGGATGCTCTATTAGGGCTGCCAAGGCCATAACAAAGCTGGGGCTCGACTGTGTGAGTGACGACAAATTGAAGCGACCCACCATTACTAAAGTTCTTAATAGCTTGCCAATTTAGATGATTATTAAGTCAACAACAATCAGAGACTCGTAGAAACCACTCGAGCAAGTCAGTATAAGGGTTGTTGGATTTCACATCCTTTTTTTTGTGATTTTCAGTTTTTATTTTTCATTTTCTATTCATTAGGGATAAAGTTGCGTATTATTGGATCTTTCAAAACCTCGTGTGCCTATTGATTATTGTTGTTATTTTCATTTTCTGTTTTCTTTTTTTAATTTCTGTTTTTCTTTTACATAAAATTTCAACATATCTATTTTATCTCTTCTATTAATTACTTCCTTCTCATAAGGTTAATTTGAGCAATGACACTCAAGAGTGCGACCCAACCATCCCTATCCTCCAAGAAGTATTGATTTTTTTCAAAGTTATCTCCAAATTATTTGTATTTATTATATAATACTTAATGATATACAAAATTAATTATAATAAACATAAATACCACAAAATATTAGCTATATGGTCAGGTTCAACTTATTTTTCACGTAAGTCTCTCCGGAGATTTTTAATTTGTTGAATTTATGGTGTTTCAAAATAGTAATATTATAAGGTATATTTTTCGTTGTTGATGCTTGTGACAGAGAGAGTTGTATGGGGTTCATATTCATCATTTTGGAAGAAGTCGCTTTTTTACAAGGTTAGGCGTTGCCTTAATTATTATGATTGTGTGGAAATGTAGTTAGCTTCAACAGATGTATGACTGAGTAGACACATTTTCTGAATTATTACTTCTGTTCAACTGGAAGCCCATCGAAACCATTTGTTTCTACCTTGCTTTGGTGTTCAATATTTTAATGTGTATATAAAGTATTGATAGAATTTCAATGTTTGATATAAAAGTATTGGTAGTACGTACCTCACAAGGGTATTATTATACGGTAATTGTTCATAATTTTTCTACTATTGCTTCTATCTATAATAAGTAAGTGTGCTGTTCTAGATAAACCATTCTACTTTTATCAGGAAGCAACCTAAAACCACTGCATCCTTTAGAAGCGTTTATCTATCTATTTAAATAAACAAAATGGAATAA
>JANKOE010013895.1:0-10286 GCA_026284465.1 Erythroxylum citrifolium | reverse complement strand
ATTGTGAAAAGAAATCGGTTAATTTAGATAAATGATTACTCACTAAGCTATAAGCTTAGCACGGTAGATTTGCCCCGCGTAGGTTCGGAGCGAAGAGTTTAAAGACTGGGACAAGTCTACTGCACTGGCCAAATGAGTCTGTTGTATTTGGGCCTGTAAATATTCTTTGGATTTCTGTTCTGCGATTTACGATGTGTGATATATGTGTGTGGGTTTGAGTTACTAAATAAAATAAATATCAGTGTAATGTTGGTTTTGTTTGTTCTGTTTTGAGTGACATCCATGTATCTTTCCAGGGGGTATTTGGGTGTTACAATACTAATTAATAAAATAGTTGAAATTTGGAGTTAAATTAAATTTAAAATTAATAAAACAAATTTATTTTAATTTATAATTAAAATAATATTTTAAATTAAGTAATAGATTAAATTTGTAAATCTTTTATAAATTAGATAAAATGATCTAATTTCAATACGATTAATTGTTATCTTTTATTATTTATAATTTTACATTAGTAATACTAGATTATTATTATTCCATTATTGTATTATTAAAACACATGGCATATGGATAAAAGTGTAATTTAACTATTAACAAAAAAACCTAGAAATTCACTTAAAAGGGGTTTCGCCATCTTTCCGTATTTTCTTTTTTATTAATTTTTGGCAGATTACGTGAAATAGTGTAATCTCAATAAATTGGGCATTCATAATATTTCCTGAAATCTTAAGGGGGATTCTGTAATTTCGAGAAGAATTTATAGGGAAAGTGTCGAACATGTCGGTAGGCCCAGTACAACGTTTTACCATTTGCTCTCAGGACAATCGTAACGAAAACGAAGTCTTGCGACATCGTTTCTGGGTTCGGAAAGATGACGAGCTCTCTGCAACAGATGTGCAACAATGGCCGCGCTTTTCTGGGTCCTCTCTCTAAACCGTTCTCTGCTTCATCGGAGGCTTTGGTGGAGGTTAAGCCCGGCGAGATCGACATGGTCTCCGGGATTCCCGAAGAGCATCTTCCCCGGAGGGTATATTATGAATGTTTATGTATATGCCTTTAAGCTGAGTTTCTAGCTATGTATTGAAATTCGCTAATTGTTAAAGTTTGCGTTTTTATAAGATTTCGACTATTTGAGGGATGCTCGAGTGGTTTGATGGTTTAGGTTTTCAAAAGTTTTTATTTTTAATCGTTTAGCCCCTTTTATAGCGACCCTGGAAGTGATTGCGATTGTGTTGGCTGAAAATGCAAAGAAAATGAATGTGAAAGGAAAGGGGAAGAATTAGTCAGTGTAAAGTGGTTTTCTGGAGCCTTATTTTGATTGACTTGCAACTCCTTGCATTTGGATCTTATGGAAGACGACCTAATTTAATTATAACCTCTTTGTTTTCAGAAATATGTAGTGGCAGGCTTTTTCTGGGTTGAATTCTTTAGGTTTGAGGAAGATCGGACTTGAAAAAGATTTGTGATTCACTGATTCTTGCTAAATTCCGTTTCGACATCAGGGTCATGGAAGGTTATTTCCCAATTCAACTTTGTGTTAGGAAATGTTTTTATTTGCAAAACATGCCCTTTTATCTCTTAAGTTTGGAACAAAATCCATTTCACGCTTTCTTTTCGGTCTTTTATCATTATTTGGTTTGGTTTCGTCCTGAGTTTTGTCTTACGTGTATTTTCTCTTGATTATGACTTGGCCGCAGGTAGTTATTTATTCACCAGCGAAACTGCATCGCAGCAAGGAGCTCCGAAAGTTGGAAGGTGGAAAATCAATTTTATTTCAACACAAAAGTATGTCCTCTCAATTTTGTGAATTCATGCTAGAGATTACAAACCCTTGGATTAGGGTGGAAACCCCATTATTTTGGGTAAATATATAGGATTATTCTTCTGGAGATACTTGCAAATATGGCAAATTTTCTTTTGTTTATAATTATGAAAAAGCCTTCTGTCCTAAAAAGAGTTCTTACATGCTAAGAAATCCCACTTTCTTAGTTGTTTATACTTATGGAAAAGCCTTATGTCCTAAAAAGAGTTCTTATATGCTAAGAAACCCCACTTTCTTTGAGGACTAGCATTATCTGTTATGTCCAAGAATTGTTTATGGGAAGTAGCTTATTCGATTCTCTGCATACTTGTATTACTAAATATTTCCATAATGATATCTAAGGAGCTCCATATGTGCTGATAGTATCTCTAATGAAAGTTTGCTTACCTAGTAGTTTTCTGCAACATTATTTGTGTCTTATTTTAGTGGTGAAACATTTACATAGTGCAGGTCGTAAATAGAGATTATATATTTTTGGTCTTGTTGCAGATTATGGTATCAACTGTGGTTAATATTTATTTTTACCTGACTTAATTCTGTAGGTGGGAAAATCCACTGATGGGTTGGACGTCCACAGGTGACCCTTATGCGAATGTTGGCGATGCTGGATTTTGTTTTGAGAGTGAAGAAGCTGCAAGGGAATTTGCAGAGCGACATGGTTGGAATTATGAGGTATGTGCTGAGCCTTGGTCCTGTTAAAAGTTAACTGCTTAAAGAAATGTGGATGATGTCTTTCTTTTTTTCTCTTTTCTTGTTTTGGCTGTAGGATGCCTTTAATCCAGCTTTTATGAAGTTAATTGTCACTTGAAGTCTATGTCATTCTGCCAATATTCTGGCCTTGCTTAATCTGGTTGCATATGTTATCAAACTGATTTTTCTTTCACATGCAAACTGACTGATATTATTCCCATCTATGATTGTGATTTTCAGTCTGTTGAAATGTTATCAAGTATATCCATGGGGGTGGAAATGAAGCAAATGTCATACTTTTTGGCTCCTATAATCTTTTTAATCTAGTTACATCACTGGTGGTTAACTGTTAAGGCTCAGTTTTTTTAGCATAAATAGTGCTTTTGCGTTATGAATATAATCAGGCAGCTTGTTTGTTCTATTGAGCCAGTATGTCTTCTAGCCTTCAGTTTGATTAAAAACATTTTCGATCAGACATGAAAATGCAACTCATTTCTTGCACTGCTTTCTTTTTACTGTCCAGTGGAGTAAACTCAAATAGGCATCGCTTTATACCTTTTTTTACTTACGTACCTTCTTGAGCTCATTCCAGGTTAAAAAGCGTCATACACCTCTATTGAAGGTTTGTAAATTTTCTTTCCCCTTTTTTTAGCAGCAGTTTCCATCTTAATCATATGTCGCCCAAAACATGCTTGTTTTCTTAGATTAAGGTTTGGTTATTTAAATTTGGTTTTGGTTTGCCTTATGGTCCCATTATGCTTGTTTAATTTTGTTCCTCATGTAACAGTGTTTATAATTTAATGTGAAGGTCATGTTATGCAGTATATTATGCAGTATAATTAATGTGATTATTATTATTAGTTTTGCACTTCAGTATATTAATTATTATTAAAAAATGTATTATTTTTATTAAAATTGTTTATTATTATTCATAACATTATTAAATACACATTTGAATTATTAAGTGTATTTATTTATGTAATTAATTTTCTATCCATTTTATTATTGTTATTATTATTATTAATATTATTACTATTATTATTATGCAAAAGATTAATTCAATTAATCTTCTTATTATGATAGATTAATAAAAATTTTGTTAGTTTAAATATTAGAAATGAATATTTGAAGTAAAACATTCATTAATATTTTAGTACAAACATTATGGCAGAACGCAAGTATCGGGCAATTCACTGTTTGAATACAAATTCAAAATAAGTTTTATTCTCCCTTTCTTCATTTGTCACCGACGTTCTCCCTTCTTCTCGTCGGACTGTGTATTGTAAGTCGGTGAAGTGTCGATTTCTTCCTATCTAAGGTTGAGGGTTGTGGGCAGTGGAGTGGGGTTGACACCGACTGGATTTGGGTTGTGTATTTGTGCATTTGTAGCTTTTACTTTGACAATGCCCAGTCGAAGAGTTAGACAATCAAAGGAAACTATCGTAGCTGAGGTGAGAGGGAACAATGGTGCAGACATTGCGGCTGTATATGATGCCCCCTTTTTCCATTTTCTCAGAGGAAGAAGGTTTGAGGTATAGTATTCTACGGACTAAAACCATTGAAGTTCTTACATATTTTAAATTTGATGTGCTAGAACAAATAGGGCTGAAAGATAAGTTGTTGAGATTTTGTGAAAGAGATCAATGAGAACAATTTGTGGGTATTAGTTACCCTGTTAACCGTAAACTCACATTAGAGTTTTTCACTTCTTTGAAGTATGTGTCAATCATACCAAAGAAATTATGGTTAGATTACGAGGGCAGGTTTATGTTTTGGATGAGATTGTGTTAGGGCAGTTATTTGGTTTTGCAGCAAAAGAAGTTGAAGATGGCCATCAGAATTTCTCTTGTAGTATTTATTGGAATTAATTAACTAATATGGAAGAGTATGATCCTCATGTTGCATCAAATGCACACATTATTAATCCGGAACGGTTGCTTGTGCATAAATTCATGTGTGCTGCTATGTTTGGGAAAAGGCAAAGTACTAAATACTCGGGGAAGGAGCTGTTTTTATTATGGTGCATTGATGAAAGGATGAAGCCGAACATGTTCAGTTTATTTTCTCAAATGTTGATCCAATTAGTGGGAAGAAAGGGAAATAGTTTAGGAATGAGTTATTTGGCGACAGCTTTGGCGCAACATTTTGAGATTGATGTCAGTCAACTAGTCATCCTGGACTATCAGTATTTTGATGTACAATAATTAAAACATTTCGAGATCCTAGAACGCAACAACATGCAGCTCCGAGATCCTCGCACACGGATAACAGTGAAGCACAGGTTTGCAAGTGCAGGTTCAAGTTCGGCACTTCAACCTATAGACGATTTCTCATCAAGTGAGAAGGAATATCAACAGCAACCGCAACAACGGCAACGACAACGAGCTGGTTGGACGGGGGTGGTCAATATCATGGGTGACCACCACAAACAAACACTGCAGCAACTGACTTTCATTTATCACAAACTGGATCGATTGAATTAGCGAGTGGACCAAATTGAAGACACAATGGCTTACATGAGCGACAAAATGCATAGGGCTTAGGAGATGCAAGGATTGAATGTGCGAGAGCCAAGCTCATCACCTCTGGGATCTCAACAAGGTTCTTGAATAGTGGAAGTAAGACATTTGTAATACGTGGGCGAGAAATTGCACAAGTCTGAGGATCTGCAATACGTGGGGGAGAAATTGCAGTATGAGGAAATGTTGCAACTTCTGATGTTGGAGGTGTATTGTGAATGTTTCTTCAAAGTTGTAATCAAACTTTCTCACTGGTTTATGAATGTATGGCTATAGATTTGTTGTATTTTAGAGTAGACCTCGAACATAACAGGAAATTAAGCTTAATTTCATAAACCAGTGCTTACTGAAAAATTCAAGGTCATGAGGCAAATAACATGATCGGTAAATAAACTACAATTTTAGTCAAGGTTAGAGCAATGTACTTTGAGTTAAAGCTAATATTTTACATGGTACTTGCATTTTCTGATTGCATGTACGTTGCTAAAAATGCCAAGAAAATGCTAACGACAACAGTTTGAGGGCAGCATGCGATTGAGAGGAATTGAAAACTTAAGTTTGTTCTTTTAAAATTTCATACATGCAAAGAACCAACTGGACCTCCATCATCGTCATCATCTGGTAAAGCTTCAACATTGACATCAAGATAGGAAGACCTCTTCCATTCAAGAGTTGGAGGATAAACAACCATATCTGGCTTTCTCTTGTGGTAAAATGTATACAAGGTAGCAATATACTCTGGTTTGTATATTCGGGGTGGACGTGAGTTGACAAATATTTTTACTGCCAGTATGTGCATCAAGTATTAGAATTTTAAAAGCTATAGCTTATGCAATAAAATTCAAAATAATGACAAATGAAGGATAAATGAAAACCAACCTATGTGACAAACATTGGCACAGTACGCATAAGGAAATGAACAATCATATGTCCTGTGCAATTGTGCCCATGAGTACAATGGACAAGAATAAACTTGTTTGAATGCTTTTGATGAGAAAGGAATTGTGTGAATTCTACATAAAAGAATATTCACGTTGTGTAACAACGATCTTGCTGAGGATTTCATGTTTAAAGATAACCTGAAAAAGTAATAAATGGCCTCCCAATCAATAACAACTTCGAAGTGTGCAACAACAATGAAGGGGAATTAGCACCTGTGTAGCAGTATTCAATAATTAAACCACTAACATAAATATACAAAGATGATGAACTTTCACATTTTACAATCATTCAGATTCAGAAATAAAACAAAAAATGCAAGCATCGGCACTCAAAACCAAGGGGCCTCCACCAGGAAGCATACCTCATAAACAAAGATATTTATAGATGCATTGTTTGGTACAGCATCACGCCCCTTGCATTGAATCTAAAAACAAAGATTAGGAAATTAATTGATGTGGAATCACTTGACTACAATTGTAAAGTATGGAAAAAGAAAAATAAGGGCAAACTGCAATTGATAACTTACTTTAACATGCTTATGCCCTCCTTCTTGAAATATGTTGTTTGATAGTATCGAGTAGTATTAAATCAATCACGAAACTAAGCTGCAAAATTAAATTAATTGGAATTCTAAAGAGAGAAGTATGACTACAATGCCTTGAGGAGAACAATTTTCAAGTTCGGAGGCTTACTTTTCTTGCTTAAACTCTCTGTTGATGTATGACTTGTTTGAATGAGTATCTTTTACCATGAGGGATACAATCATTGTAGAATTCTCTAAGAGGAACCCTGGAAGGAATGATGCCAGTAAGGTTCCTTGTTGTAGAGGGATTTAGCACATCAAAGATTAGTTCACCTGTATGTAGTCCATTGTTAATCCCAGTGCAAGTACTAACAATTACATAATCAAACAAAAATCTAACCTTTTTCTTCTTATTGGAGATGCCCTTCTCCTTCTGTTGGTTCTCTTGCTCTTAATCTTGTGAGTGTGAATCCAATTTTTTCTTTGCTTTCCTAGTCCTTTGGATTCCATCCTCCTTCTTATCATTCTCCTGAGAAGATGAAATCAGTGACATGTTTACAACGTCAGTCTTGTAGGAGCTGAAAATTCATCATTAGATAATTCGACTATCCAAATCAAATCATTTACCTCAAAACCACCAGTTTGAAGTAAAGAAAATTTCTCAAAGATCTTCTTGAAGTCATCAGCCATCCCATCTTCCAGCTCTGCCTTTTGTGGGACATATTCAACCACCACTTGCTCCCCAACCTACAAGTTCATGTAATAACACAAAATAACGGAGTTAAGGCCCATGCGCCAGAATCAACACTGAACAACCACACAATCAGCAACCACAAGTTTTCCATGATTCTACTGCTTGATTTCATGATTCTGCTACTTGATTTCACCCAGCTCCTGCTGTGTTTTTCTGTTGTTTTCAATCAGAAGTGTGTAAACCATTTGCAAATCAGGTTGCCCCACTTGTGCTTGTGCTTGTGCTTGTTGTTGTGGCCCCTCATTCTCAGAAAACATTCTATATCGTTATCACTTGAAGCTGCAGCTGCAAGCCTGTGCTTCAATGCTGTATGTGTGAAAGGATCTCGCAGCTGCATTCTGTTGTCGTCTGTTATCTCGACCTGTTTCAAGTACTGAACATCAAAATACTGAAATTTCAGCATGATTAGGTCACTAACATCAATCCTAAAATTTTCAGCCAAAGCAGTTGCTAAATAACCCATTCCTAAATTGTTCCCCTTCCTCTCCACTGATTGGATCAAAGTTTGAGAAACATATGCGAACATGTTCGGCTTATGGCTATGATCGATGCACCATAATAAGAAAAGCTCCTTCCCCGAGCATTTTGTACTTTGCCTTTTCTCGAAAACAACACCAAACATGAATTTATGCAGCAGCAACCGTTCCGCACTAAAAATTTGTGCATTTGATACAATATGTGGATCATACTCATCCAAGTCAGTTAAATATTTCTAATACGTTCTAGTGGTGAAAGACGGATGCCCATCATCGATTTCTTTTTCTGCAAACCCAAATAAAAACCTTAACAGATTCTCATCCAAAAAACAAATCTACCCTCGTAATCTAAACCACAATTTCTTCGGTTTGCTTGAGACAGACCTCAAAGTTGTGAAAAACTCAAGTACGAGGTCACGGTATACATGGTAACGTTAAACGGACATGAACGGGAAAGATTGCAATAATTGACCCTCTTGGAGGCAGAATCAGGATTTGTGGTCTTCATGAAAGTTTTAGATCTCGAAGTCTTCTTTCCAATGATCCAAAAACGAAGCAATCTGACATTTGTGGTGAAAGTTGTGGCATTCGCGCCAAGAGAGGTACAAATCGATTTAAGGAATAAACATGGTCTATTATTTTGGACATAACTCCCTCATCTGACCTCCAATTGAAGTGATTCTTAGACCAATGGATTCCTAAGACATGTATCTATCCCTCCTGAAAATTTGGTATCATTTGGAGTTGAATTGAGGAAGTTTGAATTAAAGTAAGTGAGACGTCGGTTGAGAGAGCATGAAGGGTGTATGAGCACATTTTGGTATTTTGATGATATCTTTAGTTGTAGAACTCTGATTGAGGTGATTCTTGTTTCAAAATAAACAAGAGACTTAGAGCTATGATTTCTATGAAGAAGTCAAATTGAAATTAAGACTTTAAGTTTTCCAAATTATGTTCACAAGCAGGAGAAATGAGTTTAAGCATGGTGATTGATTTGTGTGGGCATGTTATTTGAACAAAGTATGAGCGAATTTTTGGAATGTTATGAGAACGAAGATGAATTGATAATGTCTAATAAGAGTTTAATGAAAAAAAAACCCTTCAAGGTAATAGGCACGCGTTCATGTTTTCGCAAGAAGGTTGGGTTCCGAAAACGGGGTCCAACAGTTGAGGATGTGTGTGGATTATAGGAAGCTTAATCATGTCACTGTTAAGAACAGATATCCGCTTCCATGCATGGATGATTTTTCAAGTTGTTTAAGAAGGGAAAAACGTGGAAGAACATAAGAGCTTCCTTATGAGCCAACAAACTCCTCATTTGGTGAAAGATCAAGGTAAGAGTGTTTTGATTTGTTGAGTTTTTGAAAGGAGTTTTAGGTTAGATATCTTAAGAAATGCATGGGTTTGTGAATTCTAAGGTCAATTTTGGTGATTATGTGTTATGGGTTGTTCAATTTGAACTACCATTGATTTGGAGATTTTTGTCAAATTGTGAGGAAAAATGAGGAAAGGCAAGAGGAATCAAGAACAAGGGGAAGCACTTTGAGTCAAGTTTCAAGCAAGGATTTCAAGGTGGATTTCATATTTATAATTTGAATAATAAGCCAATAGTATGTTTTCAAAAATCAAGGTGATAAAATGATTTCAAATACATTGTTTTGAATGTTTTGAGAAATTGCCACAATTGTTGCTTTTATTGCTTATGATTGATTTGAGAAATTGCTTTATGTTTGATGTATGAAATTTTGATGAAGCATTGTGAATTGCTATGTGAATGTGGTTGATGAATTATGAATTGCTACATGAAAGGATTTTCGAAAAAGTGCATGTTCAAGAAAAACAAGTTTCTGAAATATTGCCATTTTGGGCAATTCTGTTTTCAAGTCATGAATTACATGTTATGTGGGTTTGGTTTGGTCCGTTCTGTATGTCAAGTGCGCACTTGTCTAAAGGCTTCTCCCGCCTGCCCGCTAGTGGCATGGAGCTCCTTCACGGACTCCCTCATGTTTACGACTACACAAAACCACTATGTGAGATTGTGTTAGTTCGTTCTGTTCACGGCTACACAAGACCATTCTTTGGAATTGTGTTAGTACGTTCTGTTTACGGACCACCCGAACCATTATGATGTGCTTATGTGTTATGATTTGTGAATAAGTTGAAAATGCATGACTTGTGTTGTTGGTGATTTGATTACTTGACAAGGATTTTAAGAAGCATATGTTTTATGACTCAAAAGAGAATTTTCCATGATAAAGAACTTTTTGAAAGGTTTTGTTTGTTAATCGTTATAAGCATGTTACCCATGAAGTTTTCGAGTTCACCCCCTCTTTTTCCCCATCTCCAGGTTTTGAGCAAGAGGTCAAGTGAAAGTAAATCAAGGCATAAATCCAGAATTGCATGTTTTGTTGTGTTTTGGATTATTGATGTAAAACAAGGCTTTAGATGTATTTTGAGGATTATTGGGTTTTTGGCATCTTTGTATTTTGGATATTGATATTGGTATTGTATTGTGGCATGAGTTGCCATTGAAGATTGTAAATTCTTAAGTTATGATGTT
>JANKOE010013860.1:0-10288 GCA_026284465.1 Erythroxylum citrifolium | reverse complement strand
CTCTTTGTCTTAGGTTTCCAATGATACCAAGTTCATCCAATTTGGTTTAGTATACTGAAAGTTATACTCAAAAGATTGTAGACTATTCTTAAGCTTCAGTAGAATTCTTATCTCAACTTCCAATCAGATTCTAAAATTCTTAAAGGCAGAATTAAAATTCAATCTCTTCATACAATTTGTATTCTTATTTCTCTCGTTTAATTTAAATTAAGAATCATCCCATTATGAGGTCCACAGATCATGATATAAGCAAAATGCTGAGGTATGTTTGGTAAAAATCATCGCAGTTATCATACTTCAGCACAGTCACATTTTCATCTTAAATTCATCAACCAATCAACTTCAGAAAGCTATGATTTTTGGTGGAGATGTAGATCAATATGGTATGAATCTATTGGTCTAAGAATCGAATCATTTGGAGGTTGGAAGACAAAGTTATGCCCAAAAGAATCAAGGTTGTTCAGGTGAGTCAACAATCCTTTGGATGCACCATTGTGCTAACTCTTAAGAAAAATAGCAAAGTCACCATCGTGCTTAAGCACGAGGGTGAACTTCCAAGTTTCTTCATCAAAGTCACCGTCGTGCTTATGTACAAGGGTGAACTTTCCAACTTAACCAGCAAAATCACCGTCGTGAACTTTCAACTTTTTCAGAAAAGTTGCACGATAGTGCATTCCATCTTCTTCTTCCTTCACCGAACAACTCTGTCATTTTTTTTCAACCCTTCATCACACACACTTGCACACTTACATGCACCACTTTGTTTCACTCCCATATCATCTCAATTCACTCCAAACACAATTCAAAACTAAGTTTATAATCAAACACTAAAAATCGATTCCTTTCACAAGCTTTCTCTCACTACCGCATATTTTCCATTCTCATTTTTTCCTTTATGCTTTCACTTCATTTAACCCAATTGGCACTCCAATCTATCCTCATTTTAGCTCAACAATACAAAACAAAACAAAGATCTAAGGTTCATATCCAATATCAAAATTTTGATTCTCATTCATGTATAATTCTATTTTTTTGCATCTGTTCCATTTCTGACACTATTCACTTCACTAATTTCAAATTTAACCCATTCTGAACACCACCGGAGCTACCCATCTTACACACCTCATGCACAAATTTCATTTTCAATCATTCAAACGTCATCCAACTCATTTGATTCATTTCCATGAACACTCAAATACCCACACATATCCAATGAGAAACAAAAACAAATACCCACGTATATCCAATGAGAAAAAAACATATATTCACTGTGTTTCATGAAAACATCACTTACACCGACACTACTTAACTTATATAACTTATGCATATGTTTATTTTCAGCACGTAAAACCTTATCATATTATCAAAAATCATTCACAGAACTTGGAAACTTAAAACTTTATTGATTTGATTCTTCAAACAATTTCTAGCTATGACAGAGAAGAGTAGGGTTTTCGGAGGATGGAGGAAGAAAACAACAAGAATAGGTAGAAACAAACAATAGCTGGGTTGAAATGTTTGCATGCAGGAATAACACTAGTGTAAGAATCAAGACTAGTATTTCAGTGACGAGGGTTTAGTGATTTCTCAAGAACACTAGATAATCCAAAGAACAACAAAAGTTACAGTGTTCTCAACTTAACCACGTGTCTTCTTTGCATGTAATACACTTGCCACCAACTAAATTTGACATATGTCTCACTACCATTAGTTCATTTCCAAAATTTCCTTGTCCAAATTATCCCAATTCAGAAATTCTTAAAATTTTTCAAAAATTTTGAAACAATACCAATAGTCCCCGAATGAGTTTTCCACAATTTAATCACATTTATCAATCCATTTTACCCGAAAAAAGTCATGAATGCATGTACAAAAATTTTTATGTGTCAAAAATAAAAATGAACTTATTAGAGAAAACTCAATTATGCAAAGCATAAAGTGCCCTGAAATTTCTCAATTTTCTAACCCTTAACTTAGGGTGTTACACAAACTCCTACTTTAAGTAATAGATTGATTGTCGTTCATAGCATCCCTCAAAGTCAAATGGGAGATGAACAACCAATCATTGAAGTTCCACAAGCTGCTAATGACAATCTAGTAGATCCGATTGCTCAACAATCACCACAAGTTGTTGAGCAACAAGTTGTACAAGCTCCTCCTTAGGAGGGCGCTAATACAATATTAAGAAGATCAACTAGAGATAGGAAATCAGTAATACCTAGTGATTATATTGTGTATTTACAAGAAGCTGACTATAACATTAAAGCCGAAAATGACCCTGAAACTTTTTTCACAAGCCATAAGTTGCAATGAATCTTAATTGTGGTACAATGCTATAGTAGATGAGATGAATTCTATGGCATCTAACAAAGTCTGAGATCGTGTCAATTTTCCTAATAGTGCAAAGGCCATTGGATGTAAATGGGTCTTTAAGACAAAAAAGGGCTCATTAGGCAACATTGAAAGATATAAAGCTAAACTTGTTGCCAAAGGATTTACTCAACAAGAAGAAATCGATTACATAGAAACCTTTTCTCTTGTATCTAAAAAGGATTCCTTACGAGTGATTATAGCATTGGTTGCTCATTTTGATTTGGAACTACATCAAATGGATGTGAAAATAGCGTTCTTAAATGGAGACCTAGAGGAAGAAGTTTATATGAAATAACCGGAAGGATTCTCCTCTAATGATGGTGAGCATTTGGTGTGCAAGCTCAAAAAACCCATATATGGATTGAAACAAGCCTCTCGTCAATGGTATTTGAAATTCCATAATATCATCTCTTCATATGGTTTTGAAGAAAATATCATGGATCAATGCATATATATGAAAGTTAGTGGGAATAAAATTTGTTTCCTTGTTCTATATGTGGATGATATTTTACTCACCACAAATGACAAAGGTTTGCTATATGAGGTGAAGGATATAGATGAGGCATCTTATGTCATTGGAATTAAGATCCATAGGGACAGATCTCAATACATTTTAGGTCTATCCCAAGATACCTATATTAGTAAGGTTTTAGAAAGATTTCAGATGAAAGATTGTTCACCGAGTATAGCACTTATTGTGAAGGGTGATAGGTTCAATTTGGACCAGTGCCCGAAAAATGAGGTTGAAAGGGAACAAATGAAAAATATTCCATATGCTTCTGCAGTAGGGAGCCTAATGTATGCTCAGGTTTGTACAAGACCTAACATTGCATTTGTTGTTAGAATATTAGGAAGATATCAGAGTAATCCAGGTATAGATCACTGGAGAGCAGCTAAAAAGGTGATGAGATACCTTCAAGGTACCAAAGATTACATGCTTATATATAGACAAACTAATAATTTCGAAGTAGTTGGCTACTCGAATTTGGACTTTACTGGTTGTGTTTGTTTACAAAAGTCAACATCTGGATATGTATTTATGTTTGGCAGTGGAGCCATACCCTGGAGGAGTTCAAAGTAGACTTTGACTGCTACTTCTACCATGGAGGTTGAGTTCGTTTTTTTAGGCTACATCACATTTAGAGGACTTATAACCATGATTCGTGCATTTGGTTTCTTTAATTAAGTGGAGGTTTTATGACTTTTAGATTACATTTACGACCCAAGTGAGAGACTGTTATTTGTTAGTTTCCTTTATGATGGGTCGTGTCTGTTCATTTTGAACCCTCATGTCCTTCCACTTGAACCGTCATGTCCTTCTGTTGTTTTGATGGAAGACAATAAGGAATATAAGGAGATTGGGTCCTTAGGCTTAACATTAATCTACATACACTATTTCTTGCATTTGCTAAACGCTTAGAAGAGCCCTCTCATATTTGTCCGAAATCTCTCAACATTAATGGCCGGAGGTATGTAATAACATTCCACATTTCCATTTTTCTATAATAGACATGTATATAGATTATTATCATATCTAACACCTCAAACTTATAGGAATTAACCATATAAAAGATAACTACTGGAGGATATCTAACTTTTGGAAAACCTTAGCTCAAGACTTGAATTCAAGTCAGAAGTTCCATTTATGTAAAATTATGTCCGCCTGAAATCAAAGAGAAGTAACACAAATAGGGGACAAATTATTTATAAAAATGCAAATCAGATTATAAGTAATATAAGATGGCTTTGTTGTTGTGTCTTGTGTCTCATCTCCTATTGCTACTCTTTGCTCCAACACTTTTAAAGAAGTTTTGACTTTATATATCTTGCATAATATTCATTAAATATTCTCATAAAATAATAAAGTTTACTACTTTAACAAATTGTTTGAGGAAAAACCACATATCAAGTCATTGACTGACGTAACGATAGAAGACATTTTTTCTATATAAGCCATAAACTTTAGTGCCAAATAAGGTTCAAATTCATAATTATGTATGATGTAAATGACATATGGCTCAGTTAATGACATATGATGTAAATGAAGGGCAAACCATACACTCTATCAAAGTTTGATAATGGATCTAGGCTACCAACATTATAAGGGGAATAAGGAAATCAAGCTCTTTTCGGACAGTAGAGTGGAACCAGCTTCAGGGAACTTATTGTTCAAAATAGCAAGAAAAGATGACATGGTGGGCAATAGATAAGGAAATTCCCATAATTAGATCAAAGAGCTATACCTATGGATGGCAGGCAATACCCCGAAAGCTCATATTAATGTAGGTATGAGAGTGATGGCAATCCGAAGTTTATCACCCTCCTCAGCCTATGAAGATCTTGGATTAGGTTGTTAGATTGTCTGACGGAATTGCAGCCAGAATTGTTGGTCTAATTGAGTTTCTGCTTAGATTGGCAAACCTTAAAAGGTTTGTGGTAAAAAGTTCTCTAGCATATGATTTTTTGGTTGATGTTAGGAATTAGGATGAAGAAAGGTTCTTTTGGATTCCTTTTGTTACTCTAGCGATTCATATGTTGGAATCTCAAGCTTTGTACATAACCTCTTATTATTTGTATAAATTTTTCTGATTTACCCTTAAAAAAAAAGACATATGGCTCAGTTAAGTTCAAAATAAAACAGAGAAAACAATAATTCCTTAAGAAGAAAATATAAAGCCAATATACTATTCAATGTTATATCCAAGAGTTGGACTCTAATGAATTTATCTAAACATTTTCTTACAAAATGTCAAGAGTCTCCACAAAGATGTACTTCTATTTACCATATGCAATAACGTTTGTATTGTCACCATTAACAGATAATACAACAAGGTCATATGTTCTAATCACAATCCTACCCATCTTAATATGAGCAACACAATGTATTGCAAAATTATGCTTATTTCAGAATAGTGACAGAACCCTAATAATAATAGCAAAAAATTTAAATGGTGCTTTCATCCTGTGTCCCTTCGTGTAACCACTGCAATGCTAAAAAACATAGCAAATACTCAACTTTGTTTTAGTAGTTATTGTTGCTAAAATTCTACTTTTGTTTTATAAAAGCATTGCTAATTAGAAGCCTTTGGTGACGCTTTGCTAGAATTGTCATTGTGACAGTTTTGTTTTTTGTCACGAAAGGGTTATTCTTTAGAGACGATTTTTTAAATAACAAAATAACTCTCTTATATATAATTATAAATTAACTAACTTTGACTTGATCATGTTGTATCTAAACATCATATTGAAAAAAAATCAATTTTAATATTATGAACAATGATTGTAATTTTAAAAATAAATTTAGCTAACAAAAATGACAAATCATTTCAATAATTTATGAAGCTACAAACTCAAGGTTAATTAATATTACATAGATTTAACTTTTTAATTTTTCTCGTTTAAATTATATGATTTGATAATTTTATATGGTGTCACAAAATTTTCAAATAGTGTTCACATGGAGTTTGTAATATAATGATATATAATATTATAGAAAAAACAATTAATTTATTGATATATGGTTAGTAATATAATATAATAATATATGGTAAGCAATACAAGATTTTAATTAGAAATTTAACAATTCTTACAAACAAAGCAATAAATAAAGTTTCACACCTGTTCCTTCAAAAATAAAAGAAATAATTATTTATTGGGATTCTAAATGACATAAGACTCGTTAGATAAAATAAAAGAGTTTCCTATATCTGGATTCCTAAGCAGACTCCTTGTACGTTGAAAGACATCAATTGAAACATTTAAAAATCTTCCCCCAGGTGTTGGTTTATTGACATCTTCTTCCAACTTCTTCTTGGCTTTAACTAAACTAGCAAAACATACAATGAATGATTTCTCAGATGTAGTTTGGATGACTAAATTAGATGAACCGTATATTCCATGCTTTTCACCTAAGGAACAAATAGTATATAACAATCAAAGCAAAATTAAATGATATAAGGAACCTAAATTCGAACACAATCATATCAAATTGAATAACTCCATTATCGTCACAATGAACAGACGTAAATTTTGCAATGAATGACTATTCCAAAACAATCAATTTCCCTAATCCTGTATGGACCATTGGGACATCGCCACTGCCTCCATTTCTATCTATGTTTTCTTAAATATTCGAGGAAGCTTTACAAAATACATAGTATATACAATCAGACACTCATATGATAGCTTCCTTATAGAAGATGAGATACAGATAATAAAAAAAGAGAGGTAATTCAGACGATACTAAAAACCTTGCAGGAGAACATCGGTCATTGAAGGGCAAGAGGTGATTAGTATTTGATGAGAAGATTTATTGTGCATCGATATCGCCATCGGAACTTAGTCGTCACATCTACATTCTACGACGAATTTATGTTAATAGTTTTATTCTAAAAAGTCAATAGAAACAAAAATAATTAATCTTCTCTATCTAGAAGCATAGTGTACAATTTAATAATGAAATAAAAAATTATATGAAGTTATATGCAATTAACAAAATATTTACAGAAGAAGCAAAGATCTTCTTCACTGCACATTCTAAGTTTGTTACTCACCCTTAAAGATTAATAAAACTAGAGCACATTATAAGGCTGCAATCAATAAAAGTAGTAGCAATTTTCTTGTTAATTTGAAAGAATCAAATACTAGATGTGAAGTAGATAAGTTAGGTTGCTCTTTTATCCAATAATTAATATTTTGCCTAATGGTATGAACATCACTTAAAGAACAACATCTAATAACCATTTTCAGTGCATCACAAAGGTAAAGAATTACAAGCCATTTCAGCCCAACAATCATCTACCAATGTAAAAAAGTTGTCATTTTTATTGGCTACTCAAGAAAATAGAAAAATATGGCTGTTAAGAGGAAGGGATTAACTGATTGAGGCTAAGGAATCACACAAATAGACTCATCGGAATACACTACCTATTTTGACATTAGTGTATATAAGCTTAGAAATAATAATACAAACAACGGCAATTATACTATGAACACTTGGTGGAAAATTAATATATATTTAATTATTAAACTAATACTTATTTATTAATGTATATTTAATCAGTAAAATCAATATCGTTATTTAAAATAAAATATTTATATTTTAAAATTATTTAATAAATAATTTAAAATATCAAATTTTATTTTATAATTTAATTAAAATATAATAATAATTAAATATTGAATAATTAAATAGTAAAAATTTATTAAAAAATAAAAATTAATTTGAAAAATAAAAATAGAAAGTCAAAATTTATTTCTATGAATTTTATTAATTATGAAAACAAGAAAAAATTGAAATAAAAAATAAAAATAAAAAATATTTTTGATCTCCAGCATATTAATTTTTTGATTTTACAATGTAAAATTTTTTGGGCTTTTTCATTAACATTACAGAGGTTGGTTAAAATTTAGTAAACCACACGAGTAATATGTGTTAAGGCTATAAATTTATTAATTTATCTTATTTATAAATTATCATATTTACATTTCATTAGTTATATAAACAAATTATAAACAAATTCTTAACATGTAAGGTTAATTATTTTATAAATAATAAATAAACAAATTAATTTATCATATTTTATTGATAAATTAGTAATATATTTATCAATTTAACATGATAGTAAAGTAAAATTTGTAATATTTTAGCAAGTAAAATGCTAAATTTCTCATTTTTACTTATAATTTATTTTTCAAAGTAATTAATAATTTGATTGGCCTTTTATAAATGAAATTATGACAAATTATATTATTTTATTAATTTATCATATTTACTTATTATTTTTCTTATTAAATAATATGATAGTATTTAATATATGATTTTAATTTATTTTTTAATAATGAATATGCCATTATCATTTATTATTATTATTATTATTATTTTTTTTTATTTTTATATAATAATAAATTACAAATTTCACTAATATTTATTTATTAATTATAAGAACAACTGTTCATATTATATTGTGATCTATTTACATATACAAAAAAATTAATTATTTGTTGATTACTAGTAATCAACAATTATTGATTAATTTTGAATATTTACGGCTAAAATCAACTAAAATAATCACTAGGTATGTGAACTAATCGATATAACTACAAATTTGGCCAAAAGTGCATTTTAAATCTTAACATGTAAGATATAATACAACATGAATTTTAGCGTTCTAAAGTGTTCTAATTAAATTATAAAATTTTAAAACATTAAGAAAAGATCTTAAATGAGCAAAAAATTTGACGAGATTAATTTCTTATTTATTAAATATCACGTTAATATCAACGTGATTTTGTTATTTATTTTTAAAATCACTGCTACTTAATTAATTTTTTAAATTAACTAGAAAGTAAAACTCACTGTCAGTGAAATTTACTTTTTATTTAAAAATAATATCACAATGCTTAATATTTAATAGATGAAAAAATAATTCAGTTAAAATTTTAATTACTTAAAACCTATTTTAAATATTTTGAAAAAGTTGGAGACGAATTTAGAAAATTCAAAATATTAAAATCTATTTTGTGTTACGCCGTAAATGTTGATATTGAAGATATACGTTTAGCTCCACAAATTCGTATGTTCGACTTGCTAATTGCTTACTTTTGATTAGCCGGATAAGCACGTATTCGGATACTAACTAGCTGGACAGAAAGTCGCATCTCAATAAATTTTCAGATGGACCGTCCATTATTTGGTCATAACCCTCCAACTAGCCAGCGGACAATATTTCATTCAATGAATAGAAAACTAATGTGATTATTTATGTAAACTGTAAGCTCAATAAAGATTAATGACAAATTTTAACAGAGATACTGATACGAAACTCTTTTATAAAATACTCCATCTGATTCATAATAGGTGACGTTTTAGAGAAATACACACTTATTAAGAAAGTTAATGAAATGTCTGATATACCCTTATTAATTACATGTTAAAGTGCCTTGAAAATATAATCTGTGTAATCTGTGTAATTAAGATGTGAGAGAAATTAAAGGTTAATTTTGGAAGTAAAATTATAAACATGCATATAAAGTCAAGAATGACACTTATTTTGAATAATTATAATGTATCTAAAAAGACACTTATTATGAATCAGAGGAGTGTGCAATTTCTCTCACAATTTCTTATTAATGTGTAATTTCTCTCTCATCTTAATTACACAGATCACAATTTCAAGACAATTTATGGGAGTATTAATAAGGGTATATCTATAATTTCATTAGCTTTCTTAATAAACGTGCATTTTTTTTAAAATGACACTTAGTATGAATCAGAGGGAGTAATTTATTACACTTCTGGTGTTCTTGTTGATGATATTTAATTTCTGGTGTTCTTGTTGATGATATTTAATTTCACTCTTCTCTGGTGTAATCACCGTTAGCAACTTGATTAGGGTGAGCAAATTTCATTAAAAGACAGAGAAATCGATGATGGGTAGAGCAAAAATTAAGGATTTGAGATTGAGGGGAATAGGAAGTTTGAACCGAATGAATCTTTGGTTATGGAATCGAAACGACCCTTTGTTTTCCTAAAAGGGCTATGATAGGATATTTGGTTTTAAAAAAAAGCAATAAAAAGGTCGCATAAAAAGTAACAGTAACTTATTTTAGTTCATCCTTTAGTTATCCTATAATTGAGACATAAAGAAGTTTCAATAGTCCAACTAGTTTTAACGCTCAACTATAAAATGATAACAAATTAGACTTTACCGTAATACTCCCTCTTATTCAAAATAAGTGTCGTTTTAGAAGAATGCAAACTTATTAAGAAAGTTAACAAAATGTCTGATATACCCTTATTAATTACATGTTAAAGTGTCTTGAAAATATAATATGTATAATTAAGATGTGAGAGAAATTAAAGGGTAATTTTGGAAGTAAAATTATAAATATGCATAAAAAGTCACAAACGACA
>JANKOE010013840.1:0-10290 GCA_026284465.1 Erythroxylum citrifolium | reverse complement strand
TATTGTGAAACAGGGCAGCAACCTTCATGTGAAAGTTTGACTTAGGTAGAGATGGAATTTGCTTCCAAGTTGTTCATGAAAGTTGTAGAACATGTTTTGCTCTTTCTTTTGGACATAAAGCTTGTAATTTTTAGCTAAGGCAATGGGAGGTTATGCTCTTTGGAAAAATGTTGTACTGTTTTGGAACATTTTGATTAGGCAGTGACTTTGATTGCCTTTTTGACATCTTTAGAGGTGGAATTAGTTTTTGTGTTCTTCATGAAAATTGTAGAGCTCTCTTTTCTCTATGAAATAGACACCAAGTTTGTCCAATTTGGAGTTTGGAGTAAGGAGTTATGCCCTGTGGAAGTTGGTAAGTCGGAGGAAGTTTTTCAGATCTGCCATTGTAGTAGGGTAAGTCGACTAGAATCCTCAGACAAGTCGACTAGGACATGCACAGTAGCGTAAGTCGACTAGGATTCTCAGGCAAGTCGACTAGGAACATATATTTTTCCTTCTTTTGCTTATAACTTTTCCGTCCGACATCCGATTGACCTGATTCTCGAGGCATTGGATTCGTGACGTATTGAATTTAATTTTATGAGAAATTGGGAATTTTTTGAGATAAAATTAATGTGGATTGGTTAGGTCAAAGTAAGGGGACCGGATAATTGTTTTTCTGGTCATTGTTTTATTTATTTTTGGACCTATAGAGGTTTGAATTGAGCGATTTCGGTGCTGTTAGATTTCTAATTTTTAGACAAAAGTTTGTGATGGAAAATTTTGGATTAAGGCCGGGAATCTCATGAACATGCATTGTACACATTTTAATTACCACGTGTGCATCATTCAATAGTTCTGATTGAAAAATTGATAATATTTATATTCTTTGGTCATTATAGAGGCACGTTTGGAACGTCACACTACCGACGTTGCTGAGACTTCCCAGCATTAGCACGGAAGTTATAGGTGAGTGACTGAGATGGCTTTCTCTCAATTACTATATATTCACTGTGGAGATAATAGCGGGTTAGTGATTGTGATTGATTCTGACTGGATTCCGGACAGAAGGTCCAATGTATTGGGAGATATGACATAGAAGTGCTTGTGATGTGATGATTGTGATAATTGTGAATCTGAAAATTGCTTGCTATTATTGTGATCAATTGCGACAGATGGATTAATTGTGTTATATGTATACAATGTAATCAATTGTGATATATGGGTTCATTGTGACATATGTACTGTTTAATTGGGAAGTTATGAACTACTTGTTTATGATGTGACACATTGCGACACGTGGATTAAGTGCGATACATGTACTGGTTACTTGGGACATATGCATTTCATACATGAATGCATGAACAGATAATGACAGTTGTGACCAGAGCAGCCACTGAGAGCTAAAAGCTCACTGTATTAGAGCCTAGAGCTCGAAGGGAAGTAGTGCATACCCAGAGGGCTCTCCTACCCCTAAGACGCCTTTAACACTTAATGAGCCCTATATGGGACATTTATCAATGCGCCCAAATTGGGACAGTTCGTGTGCTCGATCACAACACTGTAATAAAATGGGAAAGTGTCACGTATGCATTTCATATGCATTTGATTGAATAATGTGATTGGGTGAAAGGCCAAAAACTGCCTTATACTGATGTGATGACACTCATGTGATACTTTTGAGTATATAATTGTGAAATGATTATGACATGGTTAACTGCAATCATATGGTATTCTTGATCAATATGCTAATGTGAAATAATCTGTGAACTGCTTAAGCGCTACCATGTGGTATTTTTGAATGTGCTAATGTGAAATAATCTGTGAACTGCTTAAGTGCAATCATGTGGTATTTCTGAATATGCTATTATGAAACAATTTGTGAACTGCTTGAGTGCAATCATGTGATACTTCTGAATCTAAAATTGTGGAATATCTGTATTTTACTTGACTGCTGCATGAATTGAGTGGACCATCGATGACGGTTCCTCACTGAGTTCGCAAAACTCACCCAAAATTTGCAATTATTTTTCAGGCTTTAAGGAGTACCCCGTTAGACAAACGGAAGTATGCCTACTGCATGCAAGTCAGAGATAGAGGTCGAGATCAGTTCACGTCTGCATTAGTGTTATCCTATTCTTGTATAATTTATATTTCCGCAATTCCTGTAAACTAGTACTTTGCATTACAGTGGGCCCAACTGGCCATTGAAATTATACTGATTGTAATATGTTCACTGAAATGTTTATGAATAAAATTGGGCCCAATTTGGTTATGGAATTGTGTACATTAATTGGCTATTCTAAATACTATCGAGTGTATTGTTATCACTGAAAATGTTTACAAAGTAAAGCGGACCCAAATTGTCCATTGATTTCCTCGTAGATGATTGTATTAAAAAAAATTTATACTGAGTTTTTGACTGTGTTCGAGTACTCTAGCATGGCACCCTTGCGGGTCACGGACTCAGATATCACCTACGATGTCGGGTTTGGGTCCTGCGGGAGTGGGGTGCTACAATGTTAAAGTTGATTCTGTGAAAAATTTTATTTTATTTCCGCTATACTTAGATTTGATGTTGTGTTATTTACCAACAAGAACCTTATAACGTTAAGCATTGCCTCCCGATTCTGTAAAACTCTATCAACTTCCACAACCTTCGAATCACCTGTGATATATGGAGTATACACTGGAGGTGGATAACCATACAAAACTTCGAACGTGGTAGTGTTGATGGTGGCCCAATAAGTGGTATTGTACCACCATTCCGCTAACGCCAGCCATTCTCCCCACTTTTGAGGTGTTTCATCACAGAAACAATGCAAATAGGTTTCCAAGATCTTGTTTATCGCCTCTGTCTGCCCATTCATCTAGAGATGGTAAGTCTTAAAGTATTTCAGTTTAACCCCTTGTAACCGCAAGAGCTCTTGCCAAAACTTGCTCAAGAACACCGGATCTCTATCATTGATTATAAACTCAGGCATTCCATGTAACTTGAACACGTTATTAAGAAATAACTCAGCTGTGTCACAGGCGGAATAAGGGTGCTTAATAGAGATGAAGTGGGCATATTTTGTGAACCTATCAACTACCACCAATATCATAGACTTACCTTTCGAGTTGGGTAAACCTTCCACAAAATCCATACTCACCTCCTTCCAGCTTCCCTCCGGTATTATGATAGGATGCAGTAACCCGGGATATGAAGAATTGTCATATTTATTTCTCTAAAAATTCATACAATTTTGAACGTAAATCCTCACATCACGATCCATGCCTTTCCAAAAAAACATTTTTTGTAGTTTCTTCGTGGTCGCAACTGCACCTGCATGGCCACCCATGGCGTCGTCGTGACTAATGCTTATAATTTGTTGGCGGAGGCTTGAATTGGTCCCTACAACTAGACGTCCCTTCCACCTTAGCAAACCTTCCTTCCACTCGTATACACTAGTTTTAGCATTGCCGACTTTTTACGTTTTGATCAATTCCCGAATGACTTCATCTTCTTGCCAACTCTTTTTAATAACCTCTAGGAGTTCACTTTGCATTTGCGACATGAATATCATCAACATTGCAGTGCTTGTAATTCTCGAAAGAGAATCTGCTACTGCATTCTCCTTACCACTTCTGTATTATACTTCGAAATTATACCCCAATAGCTTCGGTGGTCACGACTGCTGAAACAATGTCGACAGTCGTTGTTCCAGCAGGTACTTTTAAACTCCGATGATTCCTTCTAACAATAAATGGTCTGGGGGTCAAGTAGTGATGTCATTGTTTAATGGCCTTTATTACCACCAAGAACTCCTTCTCGTATATGGATAACCCTTGATGTCTCCTTGCTAATGATTTGCTTAAATAAGCAATGGAATGACCCTCCAGTTGCAATACCCTTCCAATCCCCTGTCCACATGCATTGACTTCAATTATAAATGGTTTGGAAAAATTGGGTGATGCCAATACCGGAGCAGACGTGATGGTCTTCTTTAATGTTTCAAACGCTCTCTGTTCCTTCTGTTGTCAGCTCCAATTAGCCACATTCTCCTTCGTAAGCAACTCCGTCAGAGGTTTAGCAGTGGCTCCATAACCTTTAATAAACCTCCTATAATACACCGTGATTCCTAAGAAGCCCTGCAAATCCTTAATACACTGTGGTACCGACCATTCCTCGATTGTTCTAACCTTCCTTAGATCTGTGGCTACGCCTTCTTCAGAGATGGTGTACCCTAAATAATCTACCTGTTGAGCTCCGAAAACACATTTGTTTCCTCGTAAAAACAGTTGATTATCCAATAATGTTTGAAGGGCCACTGAGATGTGTGATAGAATATGTAAATATAGCAGTGATTTCTCAATTTCCTGTAATTTTGTAAAGAGCATATTTTGTCTCCTTGATTATAGCCTAGGATAGTGTCAATCTTCTTTGTATATAACATTCATTCCTATAGCAATACAGATCACGGAATTGCCTTCTTTCATGGTATCAGATTAGGGACGATTCTCTTCTTTTTCATCTCATTCACCATTCTTCTTCTTCTTTCTCCTTCTCCTGTACTACTTCTCATCAACCATGGCGCTTGAACAATCAAACACCGAGTCCCACTCCACTTTCCATCCTGTTTTGGCTGTCTCCAATATCAAAAACCATATCCCCATCACTCTTGAGATGGAAAATGTTCATTACGCAATGTGGGCCGAATTGTTCAAAATTCACGCCAAATCTCACAGGGTTCTTCACCATATTATCAAACCTGAATCAGGACAGGAAATTGTTCCAACAACTGTTTCTGAAAAAGCATTATGGTCGACTCTCGATGCCACCGTCCTTCAATGAATTTATGCTACTATCTCCATTGACTTACTGCATACAATCCTAGAACCTGACTCAACCGCCATGGCTGCGTGGGAACGGCTATGTGACATCTTTCAAGACAACAAAAATTCTCGAGTCGTTGCTCTTGAATATGAATTCTCTCAAACTAGCATGGCTAATTTCCCAAATGCTTCCGCATACTGTCAAAGGCTCAAATTTTTGTCTGACCAACTTAAAAATGTTGGCGCTCCAGTCAGTGATAATCGACTCTTCCTCCAAATGGTCGCGGGTCTCACTGAAGCTTACAAAGGGGTGGGCACCATAGTCCGTCAAAGAAATCCCCTTCCTCCCTTTTATCAAGCCCGCTCCATGCTCACTCTAGAAGAAACCAGTTTTGTCAAAAACACTGCCACAGGGTCTGATAATGCATTGCTTGCTCGAGAGTTTGATGAAAGCTCCTCACATGGCAATCAACAATCCAGCCGCAATCAAAACAATGGTAAAAAGCCTCAACAACGCAGCAACAACAACTACGGCAAAAACCGTGGCAAGGGCAGAGGAAATCGGGGCAGCAGCAATAACGGGGGTGGACGTAACCACCGTCAGCCACAACAAAATCAGCAACCACAACAATGGCAACCATAGACAGGAAGTGAACAGACATGGCAATGGCCCTTCATGTCGTGGGTTGTCCCTCCTTGCCCATACCCTACTGCTCCTTGGCCTCGCACCGCTGTTCCTTCTAGACAGGCCGGCATACTTGGCTCTCGTCAACCACAAGCCTACTCCACACAAGTGCAGCCCACTCTCACTGACATTGAAGCAGCTATGCACACTCTCGGGCTCACTCCACCGGATGCTAATTGGTATATGGATACCGGAGCCACATCTCATATGACAACTAACCAAGGTAATCTCTTGTCTTATTTCAATATGAGCAATAATTGTGGAATAATTGTCGGAAATGGTCATTCTATTCCAATTGTTGGTTATGGTCATACCAAATTAATTTCCCCCAACCCACCTCTCGATTTAAAAAAAGTTCTCCATGCTCCTCAGCTAATCAAAATCCTAATCTTAGTTCGAAAATTCACTACCGATAACTCAGTTTCTGTTGAATTTGATTCGTTTGGCTTTTCTATGAAGGATTACCAGATGGGGATGCGTCTAATGAGATGTAATAGTCGGGGCAAGCTTTATCCTATCAACAACACCACTACACCATCGTCTTTTGCAACCTTTACTTCATCTTTATGAAATGATCGCTTGGGTCATCCGGGAGCACCTGTTTTTGCCTCCCTTAGGAAGAATAAATTTATTGAATGTACTGGACCTCTTAATCTTCTGTTTGTCATTCTTGCATTCTAGGCAAGCAGGTTAAATTCCCATTTGTTGCATCTCATTCACAAACATTTATGCCATTTGATATTATTAATAGTGACCTTTGGACACCACCTGCTCCGAGCTCTGCAGGTCATAAATATTATGTTTTATTCTTAGATGATTACTCTAATTTTTTATGGACATTTCCTTTATATAAAAAGTCTCAAACTTTATCCACCTTCTTGGTTTTTCGCAATTTTATCCGGACTCAATTTGAAAGGGACATTAAAACCATTCAGTGTGATAATGGTCGAGAATATGACAATGGTTCATTTTGGGAGTTTTGCAAATCAAATGGCTTATCATTTCGTCTCTCTTGTCCACATACATCCTCACAAAATGGTAAAGCCGAAAGAAAAATATGAACTATCAACAACATGGTTCGCACTCTTCTCTCCTATGCGTCTCTACCTCCTTCTTTTTGGCATCATGCATTACAAATGGCCACCTACCTGCTGAATATTCTTCCTCATAAAGGCTTAGCCTTTAAATCCCCTCTTAAAGCTCTCTATCACAAAGACCCTTCCTATTCTCATCTTCGGGTGTTTGGTTGTCTATACTACCCTCTCATCCCATCCACTACGACTAATAAACTCCAAGCTTGTTATAATCCTTGTGTTTTTCTAGGGTATCCATTGCATCATCGAGGTTACAAATGTTATGACCTTTCATCCAACAAAATTATCATTAGTCAACATGTCATGTTCGATGAAACCCAATTTCCCTTTTCTAAATTGCATACTCCCTCTTCTCACCGCTATGAATTTTTGGATGATGGTTTTTCTCCATATATAATGCAACACTTAACCTCTCAACCTAACCCCTCCTCTCGCCCACTTGATCCACCGCTGAATCAGACAAGCACTTCACCAGGTTTCCATACCTCTGCTAGTCAACCATCCAACTCACTATCTAGCAGCACTCCTGCCCACGCTGCAACGTCCATACCTGAGCAATCTGGCCCCAACCCACCAGCCACCACTCCTCTTCCAACCCACAGACCAATCACCAGAAGACATCATGGGATTGTCAAGCCTAACCCCAAATATGCCTTCTCACTCATACTTCCAAATCTCCCCTCCCTCGTAATCCCGTGTCTGCCCTTCGTGACCCCAATTGGAAAATGGCTATGGAAGATGAATATAATGCTCTTATTGAAAATAAAACTTGGGATTTGGTGCCTCGTCCTCCTAATGTCAATGTCATTCGTTCTATGCGGATTTTTAGACATAAAGAAAACTCTAATGGTTCTTTTGAGAGGCATAAAACCCGACTTGTAGGTGATGGCAAAACTCAACAGGTTGGCGTGGATTGTGGTAAAACTTTTAGCCCAGTGGTGAAACCGGAAACAATTCGCACTGTTCTCAGTCTCGCCCTCTCCAAGTCATGGCCCATTCACCAGCTAGATGTCAAGAATGCTTTCTTGCATGGTGAACTTAAGAAAACTGTATACATGCATCAACCCATGGGATTCCATGACCCAACACGTCCTGACTATGTATGTTTATTGAAAAAGTCCTTATACGGTCTCAAACAAGCCCCACGGGCTTGGTACAAAAGGTTTGCCGATTTTGTCCCCAGCATTGGTTTCACCCAAAGTAAAACAGATCATTCTTTTTTCATCTACCGAAAAGATACTCACATGGCTTATCTTCTCGTATATGTGGACGATATCATCTTAATTACCTCTTCTGCTGATCTCCGCAAGTCTATCATGACTCTTCTCAGCTCGGAGTTTGCAATGAAAAATTTGGGTCCTCTTAGTTATTTCTTAGGGATAGTAGTCACTCGCCATGCAGGTGGCTTGTTTTTGTCTTAAAAAATGTACGCCCAAGAAATCATTGAAAGAGCTGGCATGTCCACATGTAAGCCTTGTCTCACTCTGGTTGACACCAAACCAAAGTTAAGTGCTACTTCTAACACACCATATGCCGACCCTTCTCATTATCACAGCCTGGAAGGCGCACTGCAATATCTTACTTTCACAAGACCAGACATTTCATATGTCGTGCAACAAATTTGTCTCTTCATGCACAACCCAATGGCAGTGCACATGAATGCACTCAAACGTATTATGCGATATGTTCAAGGCACTCTAGATCATGGTTTGCACCTTTATCCCTCTCCAACCACTACTCTGGTCTCATATACAGATGCCGATTAGGGTGGTTGTCCGGATACACGGCGTTCGACATCGGGCTATTTTGTCTTTCTCGGTGACAATCTCATTTCTTGGTCAACCAAGAGGCAACCAACTTTGTCCAGCTCAAGTACAGAGGCTGAGTATCGCGGGGTAGCCAATGTAGTGTCTAAGTTGTGTTGGTTGCGAAATCTACTTCTTGAACTTCATTGTCTTATACGAAAGGCTACCTTGGTGTACTGTGATAATGTTAGTGCCATATATCTCTCCAGCAATCCTGTTCAACATCAATGCACTAAACATATCGAAATGGACATTCACTTTGTTTATGAACAGGTTGTTCGTGGCAATGTCCGCGTCCTTCATGTTCCATCACGCCAACAGATAGCAGATATTTTCACAAAAGGCATTCCTTTGGTTCTCTTTTAAGCTTTTCACGACAGTCTAAGTGTTCGAAAACCTCCCGCTTCGACTGTGGGGGTGTGATAGAATATGTAAATATAGCAGTGATTTCTCAATTTCTTGTAATTTTGTAAAAAGTATATTTCGTCTCCTTGATTATAGCCTAGGATAGTGTCAATCTTCTTTGTATATAACATTCATTCCTATAGCAATACAGATTACGGAATTGCCTTCTTTCAGTTCGAACTAAGCTCGAGCCATAAATAACTTTGATCTATCCTAACTCCTTGTCAAAATTAATTGTTTTAATCAGCTGGTTCTTCAATTATTGAATAAAATGACATAATTTTATCTCAAATAATTTCGAGACTAAACTTAACTTAAAACTTGATCAATTTAGAACTGATTCATTAATTTCTAAGGATTGAACCAGGCTAAAATTACCATCACTAATCTTTGATTTAATTTTACGGGAACTTTGAGATTAACTCATAAGTTAATTATGAGATGAAATGTAATAAACTTTACCTCTTCATTCCAATCTGTCCTGTAAGTAACCCATACCAGTGTCGCAGTCTGCAAGAATGTGCCTCCTATCATACCTGACCATATTCCCTGCAAATATATATATATCAATCTTTATGTTCATCAATCATCATCATATTATATGTGACTTTTGTTAAAAGTAATTTACCTTTGCACCTAAGTTGAATTTAAACCCAAGAAGCGCTCCAAGTGGAACTCCAATGAAATAATAGCATCCAACGTTTACGTATGCCACAAATGCTTGCCACCCACACCCAACAGCCACACCTTTTGGAAGGAAAGGAACACACAAATTAATCAAAATACTCAATTTATATTTTAACAATATTATTTCTTAATTTAATATTTCGGCAGGGCCCGGCCCTGGTCAATCTAGGCTTAGCCTGTTGACCTCCACCCCAGCCGAGCCCAGGCCTATTGCGTAGTTGAATAGAGTCGAGTCTGGCCAATTCTGAAGAGAAAAATAAAGAGAGACCTTGAAATGAAGGGAGAGTACGTGAAAATGTGATTACCAGATAGAACGGGTTGGATCCCATTTAATAGGAGAGACACAGCAAGAAAAGGAGTGAGTTCAGACACCGCTTCGGAAACAACTTCACCTTCGGTGAAGGCATAGCTGAGCACATGACGCAATGCCATTACTAGGATGGCCGCCACTACGGAGACCATGAAAGATACTGAAGTCACCACTATCACTGAAAATGCTGCTGATTTTGGATGCCCAGCTCCAAGCTCATTCCCAACTCGAACACTGAAATCGTTAAAACACCTTAATTACTATAATCAAAAGAAATTAGACTGCAGAATTCTGATCACTCCTACTGATATAACCATGCAAATACTGACCTTGCAGCAGCATTAAACCCAACTGAAATCATGAAAATGAATCCTAATATTGTTGTGCTGCAAATCATAATAAACACTTGCTTAACCCAGTTCTGATCAGAAGAAACTGATATAGAATTATGAATCTTACCAAATAGAGAGTGAATCCAGCTGAATCTCAGCATTTGGCAGCAACCCAGCG
>JANKOE010013830.1:0-10291 GCA_026284465.1 Erythroxylum citrifolium | reverse complement strand
ACTTTAAAGCTTTGGCTGTAAATATTGTATGAACTACTTTGAAATGGAATGAAAGGAGAACTTGAAGTTCCCTTTTTGCATAAAGTGTAAAATTGCAAGTTGATTGATGAATGTATTGCTCTTGAGCATGCTAGATTAGTAATTGTAAGGTTGGATGTGTTTTGGTGAGAATTGATAGTTGTTGATGCTAGAATTTGATTTGGAAGTGTTTAGGAGTGTTTGATGTTTGGTTGGTAGTTGGAAAATTTGGAAGAAAGCTGGAAATTCCTTGCCCAGCTTGTGTCCGTTAAACGGACACGCATGTCCGTTTAACGGACACTCTCGGGTGAATTTGGTATGCCTATTCGAGGCGTGTCCGTTTAACGGACAGTCTCGGGTGAAACAGTAAGATTTTGCCATTCGTGTCCGTTTAACGGACAGTCTCGGGTGAAACAGTAAGATTTTTCCATTCGTGTCCGTTTAACGGACATCGAGACTGAAACAGTAAGATTTTTCCATTCGTGTCCGTTTAACGGACATGCTCTGGCCAACTTTTGTATTTTACGTTTTTGACTGTTTTTTATTCCGATTTTCGTTTTGGTGGCCTTTTTAAGAGTTGTAGACTTTAATATCGATCTACTTTTGGATTTAGGGCTTTGGCCCAGTTAACTTCTGCTTCGAGGGTTCGTTGGTATAACTTTATTGTGGTCACCCACTAGCGTTTTTCGGTTGCGTTTCGGATCGTTGGGTTTCGGGAGCAGGACCCAACATCTTTTGGTATCAGAGCTTAGGCTTTAAGAGTCCTAGGCTTAGAAGTTGTTGTGATTATGCACTGTTGTGTTATATGTTTTGTTGTTTGCTTTGTCAAATTGATTGATTGTATTATTGTGACATGCATGTCATGCATACATATAGATTGTGAGCTAATCGTTAGTATCTTTATCATAGAAGGAGTGATGCCACCTCGTAGAAGGACATGAGGGACTTTGCAAGGTTCGGTTGCACCTGACCCTCTATCGAGAGAAGAGGGCACGGATGAGTCGGTAGCCCCAGGGAATGCTGAGGCTTTTGTTGGGCAAAGTAGTGAGCCCATCCAATCTCAGACTCAGGAGTCGCCTGTTCCGCAGGAGCAAATGCCTACCTTGGATCCGAGGTTGTTTCAGGCCTTTACCCAGGCCTTTGTCCAGGCGATGGGGCAGATGCCGCAATCGTCTGCTCCGGCCCCAGTGAGGGGGGGAAAGCAGTTTGATAAGCTAAGGAAGTTTGGAGCGGTTGATTTTTATGGGACTTCTGATCCCGAGGAAGCTGAGAACTGGCTGAGGAAGACAGAAAGGATTCTGGATTAGATGGACTACTCTGCTGAGGATAAAGTAGAGTATGCTGTGAGTTTGTTGTAGGGTGATGCCTTACATTGGTGGGAGAGTGTCCCGGGGAGTCAGCTGAAGCCGTCAGTGTTAGTATGGGAAGATTTCCTGGTGGTCTATAAAAAGAAATATCTGTCTGAGGTGTTTATTCAGCAGAAGCAGAGAGAATTTTTTAGTCTTAATCAAAGAGAGCTGACGGTAAGCGAGTATGAGTGCCGGTTCACGCAGTTGTCCCGGTATGCAACGGAGTTGGGTTTTAGTGAGGCTGCTAAGTGTCGACGGTTCGAATCAGGGCTGCACCTAGCCATCAGAGAGAAGGTTGTGGTGCAGAATTTCTGTGACTTCCAGCAGTTAGTGGAAGCAGCACTGAGAGTGGAAAATATAGAGAATATCAAAAGTGCTGTCAGTAAAAAGAGGAAGGGTAGAGAGCAGTCGAAGAGAGGAGGTAGTGCTCCTATGCTAGAGAGGAGTGCCCGGACGTTCCCTGTGCCGTCAGAGGAAAGGAGTAGTGGAGCGAGCAAGCCCCAGCAGATAAGGATTGTCTCGCACCAAGCCTCAACAGTTGGAGGTAGCAGAAGGAGAGACGCGGATCAGCTGCCCACCCCTAAATGCAAGCATTGTCGAAGGAAGATGAAAGTGCTCCCGGATGGCAATGGGAGTGAAAGCACGGGGAATGGTGACACCTCGGAAATTAATTCCGAAGGTGCCGGAGTGACGAGCAAGGGTATAGAATTGGTGGACAAAGGTGTCATTGCCAGGGGTCCTAGGCTGCACTAGGCCAGAGAGGTTAGATTGGACGAGCTGCCTAACGAAAGGGTTGTTGTGTGGAGTGAGAGGTAAGGGTCGTTCCTTTAGCAATGTCCTAGCCTCGATTTTTGCGACCAGTTCATTATACTCTGGATCGACCTGAGGGGAGGAAGAATGAGTTGGTGAAACAGGGCGGTACGAAGCATGGGAGGGTTGTGGAGATGGGGAATTATCTGAGGAAAGTTTGAGAGAGTCGGAAGATGTGGCGGGGTGATGTGAAGCAGAAGGGTCGGAGGAAAATTCAAGGGAACTGGATGAAGGGAGGACATGCGAGGGGGTGGTGAGACGGTCGGACATGCTTGCGTTCTTAGTTCAAGGCATTTTCCTGCAGAGAAAATAGACATAAGAAAAAGTTAATTAAGAAAATTCAACAAAAATCTGCCCCCTCGCTACGATGTATGGGTAGACACCACGGCGAGACAAGTTCTTTGGCCATACGTCGCGACGAGCACATCACATGTCGCGACGAAGTATGCCACACGTCGCGACGAGACGTCGCGGCGAGGTATGAAAACTTTGCACATCGCGACGAGATGAGTCACACGTCACGACGAGAGGCAATTTAAGGATGCAACGCGACGAACGACATTCGCCGTGAAAACTATTCTAAAACTACTTAAACAAGAACGAAAAGAGAAATAAAAGGGAATGAAACACTTATAGAGACAAATGCAAGAAGAAGAAGATAACGGAGGACGAAGGACAACAGTTGACGGCGGAGACCGGAGGCGAGGGCGCGAAACGGCAGCTACAGAGAAGAGAAGTTACGACGTAAGAGAAAGAAACTGAAATAAAGAGGAGGCGGCGAAGGCAAGAGATGCCGGAAGTTTTAGAAAAGTTAAAGGGTGGATAGAAGAAAAGGTCCCTGGTCAAAAGAAATGACCGCCGTGCAATAAGGGTAAAAGGGAAGTTTCTCTGTCTAGATTACCGCGCGATGTGCGAATTAATACACATCGCGACGAAGGATAAACTGCACGTCGCGATGTGCGAATTAATACACATCGCGACGAAGGATAAACTGCACGTCGCAACGTGATAATTGAGACGCGTTGTGACGAGGTGAATGAGATACGTCGCGGCGCAACAACTAGTGCACATCGCGACGAGACAATGAGTCCTGAAACAGAAGCACAAAACTTAAAGGATCCTAAGCAGTTTTGTATGATCAATCAAACATTCACTAATCTCTCCTACCAAGCATCATGTATCAATCATCCAAAAAGCTCCAGGGCTGAAAAGGAAAGTTAATTTATTAGAACATGAAACTAAAAACCTACCTAGCTAAACTGACCCTACTGAATAGGTTTCTCCCCCACACTTAATCAACATACTCATGCAACACAATCTCATATCAATTCCAATTAACATGCACAAATATAGTGTAAGTGCAAGAGAAGAAACGACCTGGGCTCAAGGTGGGCCTTTCAGTGTTGAATGGACGTCTGCCTCATCTTCATGCCTTGACGAGTCAGCTCGCTTCCGCATAAGCTCTTTGCCCACATCCACACTCGATTGCATACCTGAAATATCAGCAAGAAAATTTTCTTCAAAGAGATTATCAGTAGAAGGATTCAGAGTTTGTTCAAAATCAGCACATGCATCATCAACAACTATATCAAGCATATTTATTCCAAGCAGTGAATAATCCTCATGGGGGTGTTTCATAGCTTCATACATGTTGAAGCATACCTGTTGGTCACCAACCTCCATGGTGATCTTACCTTCCTTTATGCTTATCATCGTACTAGCTGTCCGCAGAAAGGGTCGTCCGAGAATCAATGATGTATCCTGCACAACTTCAGTAAACATGTCAAGTACATAAAAATCAGCAGGAAACACTAAACCCTTAACCTGGACAAGTATGTCTTCAATTATTCCCACGAGATGCCTAAAAGATCTATCAACCAATTGTAAAACTACCGAAGTAGGTTTTAGATTTTTTACTCCTAGGGCTTCATAGACAGATTTTAGCATCATATTTATGGCTACCCCTAGATCTAACAATGCTCGTCCTATAGTCACACTTTCCTATAACGCAAGGAATGGTGAATGATCCGGGGTCTTGACACTTGACTGGGATTTGGGGTTTGAATAAAGCGGACACATTGGAGCTCACTTGTACTCTCTCGTTCGGCCTAAACTTTCTCTTATTAGTGCACAAATCCTTCAAGTATTTGGCATAGGCCGGCACTCGTTTTACTAGATCCAGTAAGGGGACATTTATCTCCACCTTTCCAAATAAGTCAATTATGTCCTTCTCATGCTTGAGCTCATTCATCTTTTTGCTCATTAAATACGAATTTGGAAAAGGAAGGTCTCTCAGATTTACCTCCTTACCTGTGGCTCCATTTTCACTTGACTTTTCATTCTCAGCTTTTTCCTCTGAACTTCTTGGAGGGGTGCCTTTTTCCTCTGTTGTTGACTTCTTCTTTTCTTTCAACAAATTTTCCTCTCTGATACTTTCCGACCTTATTGTCGTTTCCTTAAATTGAGGCGATTCTTCAACCTCAATTACCTCAGTGCATGCTTCTTCATCTGGAATGTCGAATTTCATCTGCTTCCCGCTTCGCAAAGCTATTACATTCAGGCTCTTTGGATTCATCACAGTGTTTGAAGGAATTGTTCCACTGCTCCGTGCTTGATTCTCACTCATGTTGTTAGACAACTGAGTGACATATGTGTTTATGTTCTCCGCCTTGGTCTCCCATTGTTCCATTCTCTTCTCTAAGGCATTGAACCGAGCAACTGGTTGGCATTGGAATTCCTCTCTTCCTTCATCAAAGTCATCATGCTGTGCAGCAATTGTTTTGTGTCCTCCTTTGCAAGCACCGTTAGAGCTTGTTGATTGGAGAACTGGTTGCTTAAAGGTCCAGCTCCGCTCCCTTGTTGGAATCTGTTAGGTGCTCTGCTCTCATCATTTCTCCAACTAAACCGCGGGTGTGCTTTCCATCCTTCATTGTATGTGTTGGAGTACGGATCCCACTTTTGATTTTGTCTTCCTGGATAAACTACCGACACTTCTTCATATCTCCCAGGGCATACACTAGAGATGTGCATCACCGACCCACAAGTTTCGCAACTAGGTGCAGTAAGATCCATTGAAGGAGATGGGTGATGCACATTCAAGTTCTTAAGCTTGGCAGTGATGAAAGATAGCTGCGAAGTTATTCTATTTTCCAAAGAGTCCACTTTTGATTATAGACTCTCCATTCTTTTTGTTTGAATTGTTAAGGCTCCCACTTCATGTACTCCTCTAGAATCTCGGACAATGTATTACTGGTGGTTCAGGGCCATCTTTTTTATAAGGTCCCAAGCTTCCGATGTGGTGAGGTCAATCAGGGATCCTCCTGATGCTGCGTCCAACATTCCTTTTTCTTGGTTCTTCATCCCATCATAAAAATATTGCACCAACTGTTCATCCGGGATGTGATGATGGGGGCATCTCGAAAGTAGGTCTTAGAAACGGTTCCAGTAGTCATATAAGGACCCATCATAGTCTTGTTTCGCTGAATATATCTCCTTCCTCATTGATGATGTCCTAGAGGCGGGAAAGTACTTTTCTAGGAAGGCCTTTCGTAAGTTGGCCCAGCTATAGTAGGCATTAGCCACATGCCTCGGGAGGCTCATGTACCACTCCCGTGCTTTTCCTTCTAGCGATAGGTGAAAAACCTTCCAAAGAACTTGATCCAAATGTGCTCTTACCGGTTTCATGCTTTGACAAATCATTGATAGCGCTTGTAGGTGCATATAAGGATCCTCTCCTGCCAAACCATGAAATTTGGGGAGGGAGTTTATCAGCAAACCTTTGACTTCGAAATTCACATTGAAGTTAGGGCAAGCCGCCGTAAAGGGATCATAATTGACATCTGAAGTAGTGGCTTCCCTAATCGTCCTACGTCAATGGTTTCTGTTATTATCGCCTACTCTTTCCTGCTCACCATTTAATCCTTGATCTCCATTCCTAGGTTGGTTAATAGGAAAGTTCGGGTGTTCTGCCATGTTCTCTACTTGCTCTTCTGTTCAAAGTCTCTCTTGTTCTTTCCTTTCTCTCCTAAGCCTCCTAAGATGTCTTTCTATCTCAGGTTGGAAATGAACAAGCCTAAGTTTTCTGGGCATGCACAAGAGCAATTCACAAAGGCAAAATTTTGAAGCTATAGCAAAGTTGACTCACAAATACACACAATCAAGCAAAAAGTGATATGTGATGGATGCGAGTGTATGCGAGTATGAATGTATATATGAATGTGTGTAAAATTTGCTAAATGTGAAATAAAAGTATGAAAGTATGCTTGTGTAAAAGAAATTAAACCTATACTATCGACAAGTATGAAATTCAAACTAATAAAATGCTAAAACTAGGTTCCTATTATCAACGACAAGTAAAAATGACTTTGGCTAACCTATGCAAAACCAATTTCTTGGTTCCCCGACAACGGTGACATTTTGATCGCGGCTTTGTCATCTCGATCTAATTATTGATCCTTAGAAACCTGTCAAAAATAATAAAACCAAGGATTGCAATATAAGATGCAACCTCGGGTCGTCTCACTTAATCGGAACCGACGAAAAAGGTTAAGCTAGCCTATAGTCAAAAAAATGCAATTGAAGTTGATAAAAACGGGGGGTTTTGCATGTTGATCAAAATTTACGAAAATAACTAAAATTAAAGAAAATTGTAAAAGGTGTCTTTTTGGATTTTTGGGAATTTGAAATAAACAAAAGTTCAACTATGATCAAGTTAGATAAAGTCCTCTTGAAAACGAGATTAAGCTATCACGGTTCAAATCAAATTATCGGAGAGTGCAATCCACTAAGTTTTCAAAAGATCAACCCTAAAGGACTCTTTAGGTCCAAAGTTTTAATTAATGAACTCCATTACTTAAAACTTTGTTAAAAGCACCTTAGCGTGTAAAATGGACAAGTCAATGCAATTGGTCAATCGGATCAAACATAATCATCTATATCAAACACAACTAAGCAGATAATGAGGATTAATGCAATCACCAAAAGACATATGAGACTTCATATATTAATCATCAAAGTTCTACATATAACGATGTCCATATCACAAAACACTGTGCAGTACATGATTAAACTCTAACCATGCTAATCTAATCATACCACCGAAAACTCTAACTCAGAGTTTTACAACAATATAACTAAATTACAGACAATGTTTGGTTACTCCCCTTTGAAGCCCAGTGAACTCAATCCATTGCTACATCTTCAAAAGGTGGGAAGCCTTTAGTCGTGCATGACTCCGGCGATCTCCATCACTGCTGAAGTCCCGACGTTAATCATGGCTCCAAAGACTGATGGTGGAAGTGGCGGTGAAGTGTCCGGTGATGAATGGTGATGATCGGAGATGGAATGATGAAGGTGGTGCGGTGAAAGTTGTCTGTCGTCTCTGGTGGCTATCGAATGCGTGTTGTGTGTAGTCGATTTGAAGTGTCTCCTTTTATGACCTAATTCGGAAAATTAATATATGATGGATGTGGGCTGGGTCAGTACAGTGAGGGAAATTTCCATTTGGAGTCCGGGTATCCGTCTGCACGTCACGACTTGCTAATTAATGGACGTCACGACGTGCTGCTATTGCTTTACTCGCTGCGGTTTGTGAATTAGTCGACGTCGCGACGTGTGGTTGTCCGTCATTGCACCATAACGTAGGAATTTTCATACGTCGTGACGTGCTTTCCCCTAGATGCACCACAACGTGCTTGAAGGCTCACGTCCTGCTGATGTTGACTTTTTGATAAGTTGACTCCTTGTTTTCCTGTAATATAAAATTACAATTTACAGCATCAATTGTCCTTGGAAAAATTATAATGCAATTAATATCAATTTCCAACAAATTTACCAACAAATTGCAAATCATATGAGCTCCCTATAAGGAACCAGTTTAAGCCCAAAAATCACCAATTAGGAGTCAAAAAGTACATTAACAATTATGAAAATGCAGCCAATTTATAAGGTAACTTGGGCTCAATCAAATTCCCCCATACTTAGACCTTTGTACTCCTGGACAAAGTTTACAAGAGTCAAAAGATACAAGTGCAAAAGAAAAATTCGCCCATGCTCAAAACAATAATAGGAAATTGACACAACTCCCTTCCTCAGGATTCAACCAAAGCAAATTGAAAGAGTGCTAATAAAACAAACACTAAAATTATTTAATTCAAGAGATTGGAAAAAAGAGATACCACTCAAGGTAAAGTGTTTGCTCTCATCTCGCTTGTGTTTAGGGATATTTCACTCTCAATCTGCTTAATCCATACTCTACCATAAGCTTGTATCAGTTCTATTTCTCCACTACAAGAACTATCATTTCGAAGATCAAGAGGACTTTTCAGGGTTGTAATGTGCGGAGGGCTAGATGAATGGATGAGATGAAAGAAAGAAAAGGTATGAACACATGCACTAAATTATGAAACGGATGTCAACAGTTGAACTAATAATCAGAACACTTGTATGAACTTGTCTTTTTTTTCATTTATACACTGTCTCTCTTTCTTTTTTGAGACACTGTCCCTTTTCAGGGCACACATTTTTTCTCAAAAGACATATATGATAATGCAAATTAACTAATGACATCATATTGGAATGCGTGCAAGTGCTCATACAAGAAAAGGCTCAATGGGCTAGCAAGGGATAAGTGTTTGTGGGACTGTGTTTGGGAAAAAAGGTTGAAGAAAGAATGCCTCTATTACATCAACAAAATCCTAGTCTGTAAAGCTTTGAGTAAGAATTGAAACAAGTTCTAGAGAGATATGAAGAAAGTAGATGCACACATAGATTGAAGAAAAAATTTAGGCTCAAATATCCTTCCCACAAAGGTATTATCTCAATGAACAATCTCAAGTCTCAAAAACTTAAAGTGCTACTTTGTTAGCATGCCTTCATTTACTTTGTGTTGAAAACATCGAAAGTAAAATTAGCCAATACCGACTATCATTAAAAGAATGGGAGGTATTTTACTAAACTCAAGTACCACTTTGAAACTTATAAAGTCATTGAAAACAAAAGTTACAAGAGCCTAGTGTGGAAAAAGTTTGAATTGAGTAAAAGAGTTCAGCAAAAGTCATTACTGCAAAAGGTAACGTCGCGGCGTTCTGCAGTGTGCGTTGCGACGTGAAGCAGAGTGCGCCGCGACGTGCATGATAAATTGATCAGCCTCCCCGCGACGTGAGATCGCTCGTCGCGACGAGGAACAACAGAATGAAAAAGATAATTTGTCCAAGTTTGAAAACGTAAAACATAATGCAAGATTGGCTAACACAATCATAAACAAGATGTCAAACAAGCATGCAACAAGAAAATAAATATGGAACAGCTCCCCCACACTTAATCAACACATTGTCCCCAATGTTAAACAAGCAAAGATAAAGCATAAGGGAAGAAAACACAAAGGGCAATTCAACACAACAGATGGAAGGTTGGAGACAAAACTAAATGGGGATATTATTGAATTGAAAGGTTACTAATTAAGCTAAAAGCTAAGCTATTTTCCTATTGGGGTTGTTTCTCCCTGACACTTACTTAACAAACTAATGCACCAATATATGTCATGAGCAATCACAAGGCATAAGTAAGTAAACAAGTGAAGGAAAGAAACAACCTGGGAGTTATGGAGGCTTCTGATTCTCCCGGTAATCCATTCCCATGTCCATGTCAACCTCCACTATGCCAGATTCATCTGAAATGAGGGTCGCAGAAAAATAAGAGTTAGCCTCAGCGAACTTCCACAGAAGGTGCAATATGTAAAATGCTAACTATCAAAAACGACGGAAAACTATCGATGAGTATGCAACTAAACTATCTAGAATGCAACCTAAAAGAAAAGACTCCTAATTTCACATAGCAACAAAATGACAAAAGCTAACTTAGAGAACCAATTCTTGGTTCCCCGACAACGGCGTCAATTTGATCGCGGCTCTATCGATTCGATCTTAAAATTGATCCTTAGAAATCGGTCAAAAATAATAAATTCCAAGATTGCAGGATAGGTTGTAACCTCGGGTCGTTTCTCTAAATCGGGACCGACGAAATGGACCTAAGCTAGCTTATATGTCATAAAGCGCAAGTGAAATTAATAAGGAAAGGGGGTTTTGATTTTTGAAAACATTAACTACACTAAAATG
>JANKOE010013676.1:0-10300 GCA_026284465.1 Erythroxylum citrifolium | reverse complement strand
ATATGAGATATTTAATAAATAAGGATCAATATGAGATATTGAATCTTATATGGGCATAATTGGTATTTAATTAGAATCATTTGTAATTCTAATTAAAGTTTAATTAAAATTAGAATTTAATTTCAATTAAATTATTAAAACACCCAAAGCTTATTATAAATAGGCTTAAGCTCTATGGAGCTAGCACTTCTTGCTTAACCCTCCCTGTAAGAGTTACAGGTTTCTCTTAACCTGTTCTGTGGATACCGTTAGAGGCCGGACACTTGTGCGACTACGGTAGTTGAGACGGATCAGTTTTTAGAACAGTTCGAGGGATAAGACAAGACAAAGATTAAGCTTCAGAATAAGGTACGAATTGTTATTATATTTTTGTTAATCGTTTTATAGAATTAAATAGATCTTGGTTTTTGAGAAATCAAAAGTCACGAAAAAGTTTCATGATTATTCCGCTGCGATCAGGATGAGATCCTGAACTGGTTTTCCAACAATGTATTGTAATTTAATCCTATTAGATACAGTCCTAATTGAATGGGAATGTCATCTATTAGTTAGCTTGATGCAATCTGATAAGGATAAGATATGATAAGATTGTGATCTTAGCTAGTAGAATTCTATTAGGATTCTAACTTAGTCATCTAGAGATGCCTATAAATAGCTCATTAGAGTTGAGAGCTATTCATTCAATCATCGAGTCATGCACTCATTGAGATAAATCACTCAGAGGAGAGAGCTTTGAGAGTTGAGAGCTTTTGGGGAAGTTCTCATTGTAAGGGCTTTGAATAAGGAGTTCCTTGTAAATGCTTCAAGAAGGAGGTACTTGCATCTTTTGTTAACATTTTGTTGAGAGTTAATGAAAGATTACCTTCGGGTATATACCTCTTGTTGATTTCTTTACTCTGTTATACACTTGTGTTATTTTGTCTGTGAGAGAAGCACTTTAATCATTTGTGTGCGCGTGAGGTGTTCGATGGTTAACAGAATTGTTTGACGACATTTACGTGAGAAGGCTGAATCTTGCTTAAGCAAACCGAAGAAGGATTGTCGTGTGAAGGTGGGCGTAACTTGTGATAGAAGTTCGAGTCCAAAATAGACCTTTGTGATAGCTGGTATCAGAGACAATCTAAAGCGATGCTGGTGGAAGTAATCTGATGAAAAGGGTTACTAGAATAGAGGCAATTCTTGAATCTCTAGCCCTGACGGATGAGGGAGTAGTTCCTTTGTTGGAACGTATTGCAACCTTGGAGAGGGAGCTTCAAGCAACTATGAGAGCGCTTAAGAAGCAAATGAAGGCTCATGAGGAGATAAGCTATGATCTGCTAGTGCTCAAGCATGCGATGGCAAGGCATAAGATGGGTGTACGAGCGGAAATCACTATGGTGAAGGTGCGAGAGCTACAAATTTTTGATAGCAAGCGGAGTGCCAAGGAGCTCGAAATTTTTGTGTGAGAGATGGAGCAGTATTTTACAGCAACAAAGGTTGCAGACTCGACAAAAATGTCAATCACAACAATGTACATGAAGGGGGATGCCAAGCTGTGGTGGAGAACGAGAATCTCCAACGACATCAGTACGGGGAGACCTCCCATCGACACTTGGGAGAAGATGAAGAAGGAGCTAATGGATCAGTTCCTACCCAACAACACTTCATGGCTTGTGAGGGAAGCTTTGAAGGGGTTGAAGCAAGACGACTCGGTAAGGGAGAATGTGACGAAGTTCACATCTGAGATGTTGGACATGCAGAATATGTTGGAGGAAGACAAGTTGTTTAACTTTATTAGCGGCTTACAAGGATGGGCACAAATGAAACTTTGGAGGCAGAACGTGAAGGACGTCCCTAGCGCAATAACGGCGCCAGATGCCTTGGTGGATCTCCAATTACCACTACCAACTCGACTCAGGGGAGAGGGAAAAAAATGGCGAAACCCAGGATGGCAAGGAGAAAGGCAAAGAGAAGGTGGGAGAATCTTCTTAATATAAGAAGAAGCAATCGAAGGGGAAGGTTGCATGCTTCATTTGTGAGGGGTCGCATTATGCTCGAGAATGCCCGAAGAGGAAGAAGGGCGAAGAGCAAATGAACTCCATAGTTGCGAAGGACAAAGTAGGGAGCGATGAAGATGAATAAGGGTAATGAGCCATCAACAACATTGCCTATTTGAATGTTATGAGCCTCTTGGAGGAGGGCTCATGCAAAAACAAACTCGACGAAAAGAGGAGGCAGTATGTGGGAAAGGTGCCAATGGAAGAGAAGACTTGCTTCAGTCTTCGACAGTTGGCGAAGGAGTCTTCGAGGGAACCGCTCGTAGAGGAGTGCCTATAGATTATTTCGACGAGGGAGTCAAATTCTTTTAGTGGGGGTGTTTTGTTAGACCCTTAAGTCCAGACATCGGGATGTGTAAGTGTTGGTGAGCCTTAGCCAATGTAGGTCAACACGAGGAAGGCATGTTGACAAGGGAACAAGGCAAAATCTTGCGAGTTGGCAAGCAAAACTAGAGGAACTTGTGAAGTAGGCAAGGGATGCAGGAAGTATCGGCGAAAATCTTGAGAATAGGCAAGATTAGATATGCATGGGCACGCGTAGGCCCGCATTGGCAGAAATCTTCGACGAGACGTGAGATTCGAATGCGAGGTTGCACGGAGTTGGTGAACTAAGTCATGCGAGATCTGAGGGTGCACTAGAATACGTAAAGGCGTGCGAGACCCCGCAAGGATGCGTGAAGGCATGCGAGCGCGACAAAGCGCATAAGCACTTAACTTCGGCAGGTCCAAGGTATGTAAAGTATGCGAGGTTTTATACTAACTCGAATTGTAACTTGTACTTAGTCATGGAGTGACAAGACTACACCATGAGTGAGCTTGACCATGGAAGATGGACTTGTCCATGGACGTGCATTGATGGACCTATATGAGGATAAGCCATGGTGACTAGAAAAACACATCAACAGTGACATGGCAACTGTGGATAATGTAACGCATGATGATGTGGCAGATAAGATCACAGTGGATGAACATGAGATTTTCATAGATAAGGATAATCAGTCCTAAATAGGGTAATCTTTTATCTTGTTAATGTGATGTAACTTAATCCTATTAGATAGAGTCCTAATTGGATGGGGATGTCATCTATTAGTTAGTTTTGATGTAATCTGATAAGGATAAGATAGGATAAGATTGTGATCTTAGCTAGTAGAGTTTTATTAGGATTCTAACTTAGTCATCTAGAAGTGCCTATAAACAGCTCATTAGAGTTGAGAGCTATTCATTTAATCATTGAGTCATGCACTCATTGAGAGAAATCGCTCAGAGGAGAGAGTTTTGAGAGTTAAGAGCTTTTAGGGAAGTTTTCATTGTAAGGACTTCGAGTAGGGAGTTCCCTATAAGTGCTTTGAGAAGGAGATACTTGTATCTTTTGTTAATAATTTGTTGAGAGTTAATAAAAGATTAGCTTCAGCTATATACCTCTTGTTGCTTTCTTTACTCTGTTATACAGTTGTGTTATTTTGTGTGTGAAAGAAACACTTTAATCACTTGCGTTCGCGTGAGGTGTTCGATGGCTAACATAATTGTTCTACGACATTTACGTGAGAAGGTTGAATCTTGCTTAAGCGGACCAAAGCAGGATTGCCATGTGAAGGTGAGCGCAACTTGTGGTAGAAGTTCGAGTCCAAAACAGACCTTTGTGACATATAGGATAAACAGTTTAAATGAAACCCTAACTTAAATAAATCGAGAGAAACAAAGAAAGACAAACCTGAAAAAGACGAAGGAGAAAACTCTCACTGTCAACTACAAAATGATACGTTGTGATGCAAGTAATTATTGGTAATCTAATTTGGGATTTTAGTGATTTGGTTTAGTAAAGAAAGAACATAATAGAGAGAAGAAGAAATTGAACATGAGAGAGAGGTTTGATTATTCAGAGAGAAATAATTACAGATGATTTGCTACCCTCTTCCTTCCAATCAACGAGTTCAGATCTTCTGTCCAATATTATGGTGTCTTATTGTGTTCAATAAATCTCAACAATTTATTTATGTAGGTCCCACATGGGGCCTGCGTGGGTCCCGTAAAATAAATGTCTGAGATTCTATGAGACAGAATAAGACATAGTAATATTAGACAGAAGATCTGAACTTCCAATCAACAGCTACAACTGTTACTATTCATCCAATCACATTTGTACACTTGGCGGTATCCTATACATTCGTTGAGTTACTAAGAACTACTCCTTATATTACGTCATCTCCTTTTTTGTTTCTGTTACGTCCTTTCTACCATCTTTTACATGGATCATCATGCATCATTTCCACCTCTATCAATTGCTTCCTGCTCGAGAACCTTGTCCACAAGGTTGATGTTGGGAAAACGTTGCTGGATATCATAAAATTCCCAAGAGACATCTGAATCGCGAGGTGATAACCATTGGACCAAAATCTGAACAGCTGGTCTAATTTTATCTCTTGACCAAACGACGGTCTAAAACAGCCACCGGTATACGAATTCCAGAAAACAAAGAAGGTAAGTGCTGTGAGACAGGTACCGTATCAGAAACCCGACACTTCAATTGAGATATATGAAAAGTAGGATGAAGCCGACTATCAGCTGGCAAGTCCAACGTATAGGCAATAGACCCCACCTTTGTAAGAATTCGGAACGGTCTATAAAATGTTGGAATTTACAATGGAAAACACTAATCTAAAGGAATAATAACATAATAAACGTAAACACAAAGTTGAGCAACACTCTTTTGAAATTCTTCTTTTATCACTCTATATCAATCACTCCAATAATCCCTGTATTTATAAGTTTACAAGGATAACAAAAATTGCCTGAATTTATTACATGTATTTATTATAATTGTAATTGCCTAGAATTTATTCAGATAACAAATACAACTTAAATACATGTAACCGTTGCACATAACTAGGAATTTAACTTTGAATTAGGCTTCAACATAAAACACAGGAGAGAGCTTTTGGGAGCTCTTGTGTTGAACACTTTGTTGATGATAAGGCCAAAGTTTCAAATAGACCTAATCATCTACTTCAAAGATACGTTCCATGCGATGTCGATCCACAAGTTGTTTCATGCAATGTTGAGCATGCTGCAAACGAAACCGAAGTACATTCATCATAGCCTCCCAGTCCAACATTAGCTGATCCACTGCCAAAATCGAAGAATCACCCGCCATGTACGAATTATATACAGGAGGAGGAAAACTGTAAACAACCTGGAAAGGTGTCATATTAATGGACGAATGGAAGGTGGTATATAACACCATTCAGCCAACGACAGCCACCTACTCCAATTAGCCGGACAGTCCGACATAATGCACCGTAAGTACGTCTCCAGCGTTCGACTCAAGGCCTCTGTCTGGCCATCAGTTTGAGAATGATAGGTTATGGCGAAATACAACTTCACACCTTGAAGAGCAAATATTTCTCTCCAAAAATGACTGGTAAAAACATCACGATCACTAACGATTACACACTGTATTCATGAAGACCCTGGCAACCTCTCTGAAGTATAAGGATGACATAAAGGTACAAAATGAGCATATTTGCTCAGTCTGCCGACTACTACAAGAATCACCGAGAACCCATCCGACAACAGAAGACCTTTAATGAAATCCATGCTAATATTCGTCCACAGCTGCTGCGGGATAGGTAAAGGTTGGAGTAACCCTGGTGAAGCCACTGACTCATATTTATTTTTCTCACACTTACACATAAACTTGCAAACATCCCTCTGTAACCTACGCAAAAAAAAAAAAAAAGAGTTGATCCTTTTATAAGTTCCCAACCACCCAGAATGACCCCGCAGAGGAGTGTGAAAATTCAATGATTTTTCGATACAGACTAGGTGAATTCCCACCACTAACTGTCCTTTCCAACGTAAAAGATTATCGGTCTAGGAATAAATCAAACCTTTATATTCACCATGCTGAATCTGCTGCAACAATTGCCGAAGAACAAGATCTTGGTTCCAACTGTCTTTGATTTCAAATAGCAGCTTAGTCTGTACATGAGAGATAGACAATGTAAAGAGCTCTGAACTACTAACGTGTGACAAAGAATCAACTACAGAATTGTCGACACATTTCTTATATTTAATTGAAAAATCAAATCCCAAAGGCTTCAGTAACCAAGTTTTCTAGAAATGAGTAGTAATCTGCTGATCCATCAGATACTTCAGGCTGTGATGATTCGTCTGAATCAATAAATGTTGTCTCGTAATTAAGATAGTGAGACCACTGTTTCACTGTTATAAAAATCGCCAAGAATTCCTTTTTGTAAACAGAAAGGTGCTTGTAACGAGTAGATAGTGATTTAATGACAAAAGCAATTGGGTGATTCTCCTGCATCAACACCGCGCCAATACCATCCCCACTAGCGTCTACCTCAATGACAAAGTCCTTCTGAAAATCTGGTAAGGCCAGCACCGGTGCAATAGTCACAGCATTCTTTAAAGCTAGAAAAGTGAGAGTTGCCTCCTCTGTCCAAACAAACATGTCTTTCTTCAAGAGATTGGGCAGAGGTTTACTTAGTTGGCCATATCCATAGACGAATCGTTGGTAATAACCACACAAACCCAGAAAACCTCTAAGCTGCCGAACGGTTGTCGGCTATGGCCACTTCAACACTGCACTCACTTTCTGAGGGTCAGTTGAAACTCCCTGGCCACTAATAATGTAACCCAAATATTCCACCCTATCCACTCCAAACGAACACTTAGATAGTTTAACAAATAGTTGCTGATCAACTAGAATCACTAATACCAAATGTAAGTGTTCAAGATGCAACTCAAATGAAGAGTTGTATATGAAAATATCATCAAAAAAGACTAAGACAAACCATTGTAAGTAAGCTTTAAAAATCTGGTTCATGAGGTTTAGGAAAGTTATCGGAGCATTTGTCAGTCCGAACGGCATTACGAGAAATTCGTAATGCTCATTATGTGTTTGGAAGGCTGTTTTGTAATTATCATCCTCTTGCACCCTTATTTGAAGATAGCCGGCTCTCAAATCTAGCTTAGAAAAGCAACACGCCCTATGTAATTCATCAAATAACTCCTCGGCTAATGGTATAGGGAATTCATCCTTAATTGTGCATTGATTGAGAGAACGGTAATCAACGCAAAATCTCCATGATCCATCTTTTTTCTTGATTAAGATGACTATAGTAGAGAAAGGACTAACACTTTCTCGAATTATTCCTTATTTTAACATATCGGACACCAAATCTTCCACCACTTTCTTCTGAACTCCCACATACCTATAAGGTCTAAGGTTCACAACTTCGGTTCCCTCCTTTAATGGGATTCAGTGATCATAAAACCGAGAAGGAGGGAAGCCTCTAGGCTCCTCAAATGCTGTCTCAAACTTTTTGAGTAACTCTTGTAAGTGTTCATGAAAAAATGATGGAGCCTTTTCGACATATGCCTCCACCTTTGACGACCTCAACTCTCCTGGAAAACCATCATCATACTTTGACTTGACAATCTAAGGAACGATCATAAAACAACAGACTACATCTCAAATGCTCCACATTTTTGCCAAATTTTTCTCTAGTATTGGTAGCACCTTTTGTTCGACATTGCAGAGCTCTATTTCTTTTCCACCCCAACAGAATTTCGTCATACCTTTTTGATAGTTAAAGACAGTGTCATCTAACCGGGATAACCGTTGTACGCCTAAAACCATATCCATTCCCCCAATGTCAATAACTAAAGCATCAGTTGAAAACTCTCTGCCACCCATTTGCCACTGCAATTCCGACAAATGTGATTGCATCGCAACTTCAATCCCCCTCCTACTATAATCGGCAACTCAGGTACCTCCTCCAACTTCCATCCTAAAAGATGTATAACTTTGTTATCGACAAAATTACGAGTACTCCCACCGTCAACCAAAATATATATAACCGAACCATTCAAGATACCTTTCACCTTGATTTGTTGGAATTTAGCTATAGATGTGCCAGACATAGCTTGTATGGAAATGTTCAACAATTCTTCTTCTTCCTCAGCTGGTGACTCCTCAACCTCGTCCAAGTCATCCTCCACCACATACATATGCAACAATCGGTTTTTACATCGATGATCCTAAACATATTTCTCATCACACCAGAAGCATAAGCCTTTAGCCCGACACTCATCCAACTCTTTGCTTGAGGTCGTTTTTGTGTCACTTGACGTCCCTATCCGTCTTTTGGGTGCCTTGTATTGGCTTCGGTAGTAAGCCTGCCGGTTTCTGTACATGACTATAATTTCCACCGTAAGATGACCCTCGTGTATGAACTGATCCCCCTGCTCCGCAATGCTGCACCACCATCTCATGTTTTGGCCAAATCATAAGCCTGCTCAAGGGAGCGAGGATTCCACAATTTGACTGAATATTCCATTTTCACCTTCAGTCCTTTCAAAAACATACTCACTAAGTAAGGCTTGGCATCACCAATTTTTGCAAAAACATATCAAATTCCACGCAATATTTCTTCGCTGAGCCTCTCTGTTTCAATTCCTTCAGTTCTCTGATTGGGTCTTCAAAAAATGAGTCTTCAAATCGTTTGCTAGAAAGAGCTCTGACACCACTTTGATGCAAGTAATTATTGGTAATCTAATTTGGGATTTTAGGGATTCAGTTTAGTAAAGAAAGAACATAATAGATAGAAGAAAAAACTGAACAAGGGAGAGACGTTTGATTATCTCGAGTAAAGATTGCTCGAGAAAAAGGGTTTGTTGAAAGGCGTTAGCTTTTTCTGTGGAAACACATTTTTTTATATATAGTTCAACTTATCCGTTATTTTGGAATTATGTTTAAACGTTTTCTAAAAATTAAAGTAGTTAAATTTATCGATGGGTGAAAATGTTGACATTAAAAGTGACCTTTTGCCTATGAAAGGCACAACGATCAAATATTCCCCATAATGGACAATGAGTTGTTAGTAACTTTAAAAAGTTCTGGGAACGAAAATTGTATGAGATTATGGGGAAAAAAACTGTGTATTTGTGCAATCATCCTACTCTACTCCTTTCCATCTCCAGTTAATACAAATTATAAGCTAGATCGGAAGCACTTCCAAATGTTACTTGCAGGCCCACATCAACCAAAGCATATCCCCGCCTGAAAACCACACCAATCATGCATTTGACATACATGCCAATACGGTGCCAAATCAGCCCCTAGATTCCAATGCTAAAAGTATCTTCTTTCGTGGGCCCTAAAACAACAAAGTCAACCAGAGAGCTAATTAGATGTAGAAGAGGGGAAGAGAGTAGCAAAACCAGGAATGTCATGAATGAAAGGCATTGAGGTAGTTACTAAGTGGACCGTTCAGAGAAAAAAAAAACGAAGAAAATAAGAAGCCAAGAAAGTTGAGACAAACTCAATTGCCACATTGCACCAAATTGAACAAGAATAAATGAAAGCAAGTAATTTTTAAAAAGTGAAAATGGTGTAACAATGCAAGATCAATGCAATTGAACTAAATCATCTGTTCATGGAACAAGAACTCAATTGCCACATTGCACCAAATTGAACAAGAATAAATGAAAGCGAGTAATTTTTAAAATTTTAAAAAGTGAAAATGGTGTAACAATGGAAGATCAATGCAATTGAACTAGATCATCTGTTCATGGAACAAGAACCACTCACAGTTGAAAAGAATAAGATGGAAACAATTAACATTTTTTCAGCCCTTGTATAGGATAGCTGAAATAAGGAAATTTAGGTGTTAACCATGTCTTTAAGTTTCAAAACAATGCAACAGAAAGACAGGAGTAGTACTAATCACATAATTAACCAATTTCACAGATAAAAAAGTAATAAACACAGGATAATACAATGACAAGAAAAACCTAAAGAACTTCAATAACGAGTATACACATGGCTACATTGACCCAAACATGTTATGCACAATCTAACAAGCTAAATGCTTTGGAGATTATTAACAGTATACAAGAATCCAGCACTAAATGACAAATAGGACCATGTAAAAGCTTTTGAACCATCTAATAACAGGTTAGCCTAATTGAAATCAGTCAATAGAAAGGATAATCCCAATTGACATTAAGGATGAGGATTCTTGAAGTTGTAAAACACCAAAGCAAATTCAAACTTACAGTCACATGACGTAATGGCAAGATGATAAGAATCCAACACATACAGTGGTTACCAAATTTTACCATAAGCATTTGAGAGAAAAAGATATTCATGCCGTGAAGAATATGTAACACCCAAATACCCCCTGGGAGGATACATGGATGCCACCCAAGACAGTACAATCAAATCAGACAATTTCACA
>JANKOE010013587.1:0-10304 GCA_026284465.1 Erythroxylum citrifolium | reverse complement strand
GCTGCCGTATACGTGCCAGATGCGCACTCCATTGTCCACCCTCAGGCGAGGGCTGGTGATGGCGGTGAGCAGGTACTGTCCGTCCGGACTCCAGTCGCAGATGCTCGCATTGCTCGCCTTGAAAGTGGTAATCTTCTTGTAGTCCTTCTCAAGGTCGTATACATCGGCATCACCAGCCAAGTTTCCGAAGCCGGCGACGAGCACGAATCGGCCGTGGGGCGAGAAGGAGATGGTATTTCGAGGGCCAAGCGGGAAGGTATGGACCTCTTTGGCACGGGAGTTGAAGATGACACTCTTTGCCGGCATAAAGCCGTACACCACGCCAAACTCCTTCGAGTTGGGCGACCAGGTGACATCGTGGATGGGTCCTTCTTTGTCGAGATCTATCCTGGAGTCAAAGCCACCATTGGCGCTCAAGAGGTACAACGTGGTCTCGCCATAGTAGCTCTGGTTGGACTTGTCAACGTCGGTCTGGGCCAGCACGATCAACGAGGTGCCGGCGTTGTTCCACTTGAGTTGGACCTTGTCGCCCTTGAAGAAACTCTTCTGGCTGACGGGAGCACAAAAATTGGGGATGGTGTATATTTTGACAGAGGCCGGCTGGCCCTTCTTTTCCGGCACGAAAATGGCGACTGAGCTGGATTTTCCCGGAGGCAGTGCAAAGTCGGTCACACCTTCGACGTGAAGCTTGTTCCACACAGAGCGTAGGTCGTGGCTCTCGTAGAACTGAACCTCGTTGGTCACGACGCGGGCACAGAGAGACTCGTCGGAGGTGTACTGCAGGTTCCACCCCGTCTGCGAACGCTGGACGAAGCGCCCCACGACGTTACGCTCCTCGTCGGCAAAGTCCCCCTCTTCGACATTGTCCACCTTCCACGCCTTCAAATTCTTGACCGCATCGCCGTTTTCGTCCTTCGAAGGGCGCTGCCAGGTGATGATGTAAGTGCCTTTGGGAGAGAAGCCGAGTTCAAAGACGTTGGCAGCGTTCAGAATGGTGACGGTGTGTCCAACAGAAGCGTCTACCACCGTGACCCTGCAATTCATCAGCTCCTGGCCCTTTTCGACTCGTGATCCGTCCGTTCCGGGCACCGCAAAACCCTTACCTTTCAGGTGAGGCCCAAGCAAAGTAGCGGCCGTCAGGCGAGTAGACACAGCAGCGGAGGTTGCCTTCCGGTCTGTTAAACAAACGTCAGCGAGCAATTTGAGAGCATGGACAGAAGATCTGTGGCGCACTTATCGAAGCCTGGCAAGGGTGCGTAGACGGGAGCGGCATCGACAACACCGACGGCCTTGGAGGTGCGGTCTGTCCAGGTCAGTCATTGCCGGCTCAAATTCGCAGGACAAGCTCACAGGCGAACTGGGTCGGAGAAGCCATAACTAGTGAAAGTCACAGCAAAGCCTTAAAGATTGACCGACGTCAAGAATTGAGCAGGAGAAGACTTGGTCCAAACGAGACCTTTGGCGGAGCGGGCAGCGGAGCGGCAGACCGGCGAGTCTTTTGTGGCCTGGAAAAGATAAAGAGCAGCGACAGCACACGCGGTGAGGGTCAGTAGAGACGGTTCTTTGACGTTGTCGGGAGTACCCAGTGAGCCTATCGACCGGAGAACAAGAAGGCGAGCCTCAGGAGAGGGGGGTTTGTGGACGAGAGTAAGAGAGTCAAGAGAAAAGGAAGCCAGATGTCAGCAGAGAGAGAGAAACACACAATCGAGAAGGGTTGCGGCGGAGCGAGTCAGCACAGGATGTGTGCGTGTGTGTGTGTGCACACCTGAAATTTTCCCTCTCTTTTCTCTTCCTTCTCCTCTGCTCGTGCGTGAGACGAAACAACCAACAGCAAGCGTCTGTTCCACGAGCATGCAGCGCCTAACAGCTTCAGCCACAAGGCAGAAATGCTCGGTACACAGTCAAAGCCTGGTAGCATGCGAGTTGCGGCACGCGCGAAGACTCACGATCACATACAGCGTTGCCGGTGCGGTCAGGCAGGCCGGATAGCCAATTTCAGCTCGCTTATCGCGGTCCAAAAGGGCCTCTTGGCCTGCAAGTCGACGATGCTCTTGTCGGTACCTCTCGTCCTGCTTACCATTTTATGGTCTCGACGATCTGACGGCGCCCCTCGTGGAGTTCCGGATCATGCCAGACGCTCCACCGCTCCAAGCATGACGGCTTCCCGTTAGTCGGTGCTCTGCGTGGCAGATGCCGCGCCTTTGAACTGAGCCACAGAACATGGGCTTGAGAGTCGGGCATCGAGGCTAGACTAGATGCCATGGTGATGTACGTTAGATGTCAGCCGCTCCCTCCCTGCATTGGCACTTTGTACCGTACCGCTCGTGCTGTGCAGGGCGATTGTCAAGCGGCGCCAGAGCGTTGCCCTAGAGAAACGTGACGATGCGGTAGAGGAGCACCAGAGGCTTCTGGCGGTGGGTCCCTCCAGGCCGGACCCGCATGACTTCGATGGACTCTGGTCGCGGACGCCAGTGTCTCTTCCCGCTTCGAAGACGAAGACACAGACACAGGGTTGGCATAGAGCGCGCATTTGGACGACGAAGGCGGCCAAATGAGCTTTGGTCGTCCAGTGTGCAGTGGCAAAGGCAACATCGGGCATCTCACATGTGTGGCAGCTGCCGCCTTGCTTACCAAATCCGCATGTGCGGTCCTTTGCTGGTGGTACTGCTGGCGGTGGTGGTGGTGGTGCTGCTGCTGCTTGGAGATTCCCTCCTGTCAGATTTTATCCCGCACCCATTCACCCGCTCTGAGCTCCCAGTGCCAGTGGCGCAGACACTTGTCCCGTCGTCACCGCGATGCACAGGCAGCAACCAAAGGAACGCGCTCGAACACATAACGATGGAAATGCCACCCCCAGGCAGCTTTCTTCTTGAGTTCTGGGGCAATGCCTTGAACAGCCTGGCTTTCCAACGCTCCAAAGGCGGGGGGCCGAGTGGCGATTCCGGCAGGTACAGCAAGACACGCGCTCGCACTGGTATCCAGTTGCTGCTCGGACTTGATCCGGCAAGGGGAGCCGCAAGCGGCTGAAGATTGGAAGCTCTTTTGCAAGCAGATCTGCACTTAGCGTTGCCGGTGACCGGCGGTCAACTCCCTTAAGACCACAGCGATGATAAAGTGAATGGTACAACGTCGAATCGCGTCCTGCAACACAAAGGACTCATGTGGCTGAGCCCACCGCGGCCAATCCGCACCCGCATGCCGCCCCAATCTTCATGCTTTATCTGCACTTACGGCATCTGCTGACTCGCGCACCGGTATTTAGTCTCTGAGGCAGGCCTCTATGCACATTTCGCATCTCTTCTGCGATATTTGCCCCGAATTTCGTTTGGCGATCGTGGTATGATAAGCGCCATCTGTGGGACCTCTTCTGCGCTCTGTTTCGATTTGTGGTAGCCTGCGGCAGCTTGCTGCAGCCTGTGTATAGTATTGACTCACGACCGCCTTTTCTGTATTTCCTTCAAAAAATAGTGGTAGCAATATGGTGTACACAGGCAAGCCAAGCAGGGCGTGTGCTACCTGCAAGAAACGCCGAATCAAGTGCGATGAAGCTCGCCCGTCCTGTGGCCAGTGCGTCAAGTCAAAGCGAGAGTGCACAGGCTACAAGTCGGAGGCGGAGTTGATGTTCAGAGACGAGACCAAAGCGATCGTGGATCGAGTCGAAAAGAACAGGAAGTCGAAATCGACGTCCCCGCCACACGAGCAGCCCGAAACGGATGTCACCTCTGAGGTAATCGTGAAGGAGTTTTCCGGCAAGAAGTACCTCGTTCCGAAGATCGAGGATTCCAGCGACGCGTTCCCGTCAGATACCGACGACGTTGAAGAGGTGCCACGAGAAGAGGATTTTGGCGATGCGCCAGGCACCACGCTGGTTTCAAATATTGTCCGCGTCCCGCCGCCGGTTCACTCGGAGCTGGCAAAGGCCTACTTCTTTACCGAGTTCGTCCTGCCACGAGAGTCACATGGCTTCAATCACCTGCAGTTGCTCAACGGCATGTACAGGTCGGCCGGCGCCAGCGATCCTATCTCACATGTGACCGAAGCACTTTCGTTTCTCTCCATATCTTGTCGACCGGGTCAAAGCTTTCTGCGCGCGGAAGCTGCTCGAGCCTACGGAAGGGCTGTACACAGCGTGGCTAGGGCCGTCGCGGATCCCGTCGGCATCAGGCAAGATGCCACGTTGATGAGCATTGGCCTGCTGTCGTTTGCCGAGACATTGGTGTCTGCCAGCGGATTTGAAGCGACGGGGCGTCGCTTCTTTCCATTCTCGAAGAGGGAGTCAGGCATAGCCCTGTTCCACCAGGCGTGGGGCACGCACGCGCACGGCGCATTGAGCATCGTGAGAATGCGCGGCGTGAAGGACATGACCTCCTCGCCGACCTCCCTGCCGCTCATGATCCAGGCCAGACTTCAGAACATCATCAGGAACATTTTCAGCTGCGAGCCTCTCGAGGATCATCACGAGATCTTCAACCCCGTTCTCGAACGCCAGACCGATGCTGTTGGACTCGAGTCGCAGATTTCGATGGCTGCCATCGGTATACGAATACCCGGTCTGAGATTTAAAACGCTGAATCTGGTGCGAGAGCCGATGTATCCCGGTCTCACGGCGGAGCTCAAGGCTCTCCTCACCGAAATTCGCCAGATTGAATACGAGCTCATATCGTGGTCTTACAAACACCTGAACGTGCGGCCCGAGCAGGTCTTTGGATACTACTATCAGACGACGGAGAATGTTGAGGACGAAAGGGCGTACCCAGGTCACGTCTTCAGATACGACAACATCCTCTCCATGAGCGCGTGGAACTCATACCGGTGCTACCGACTTTTCAACCAAATGATGATATTCAACATCCTCGAACGACTCATTCCACCTGAACTCATCACCACCCACCCCGAGATGATGGAATGTTGCGACACCATTCGTTCCATAGCTGCTGACTGTTGCGCCTGCGTGCCCTACGCGCTCGGATACCTCGGAGACCTTCCGCTGTCCAATACACCCCCTCAAGGTACCGATGTCTTTGAGCCGGGCGGTCGCTTCATCTCGACGGACTTCCTACTCTCGGATTACCCTACTTCCAACACTGCCTCTTCGGAAGAAGTCGCGCGACGCAAAGGATTCCGCATACCGTCTTCGAGATCCCATGACTCTCCAGCTGGACACGGCCCGGCCATGAGCGCTTGGTACTTGGTCTGGCCTATGCATGTCGCACAGAACGTGGTTCCGGTCGACATTCAGATGAAGAACTGGTTCCGTGGCAGATTCAAATACATCTTCGAAACCCACGGGATCGCTCAGGCGGACCTCTATGCGAAGCGGACTTACGAGCCATACGATCCCATGAAAACAAACAGAATTATCACACCGTTTGATTTTTCACCGCCGGCATGGGAGCCGCTGCAGTAGAGGGCGGGGGACGATCTGTACATTTACTCGTACGCAAGCCATGCTTTACAAGATTTGGGTCATGCACGGAACTTTTGTACTATATGCAAGTCATTTGAGCCACGAGATTCATGATTCAGCTTTTCACTTACATAGAAGCATCAAGGTTTGGTTTATACAACGAGGGAGCCTTACGTCAATATCTTACTTCTTTTTGATCGAAACCTACGAGACGACAACTCTGTTTTGTAGTTGTAGCTTAGCCTCCATACAGAACAAATGCGCACCGAAGTAGCCAAATTCGGATATCCATTCAACCGTGCATTAAGTCAACGTCACCGTTAGTCAACGTTGAACATGACCTCTTTCAGCAAGAGATTGCAAAAGGAGAACTAAAGTCAAGAAAGGCGACCTGTAGTGTCTCGGGCATATCTGTTCTGCATGTACTGAATAACCTACAATTCTTCTTCCACGCCCCCAGGAAGCTCGTTCCCCGTGCAAACGGCTGCCTGGACACAATTTTTCCTTCGCACTCAAAGCTTGAACGTCATATTTTCCCAACCAGGCCCTTTTCGTACACGACTCTTGTACAATGACGGAGGAATCACGACAGGAGCACGTCACCATCGTCTGCTGCCATGCCATCTGGAAGGGGCCACCGGACGGCTCCAGCCCTGGGGCAGACGCCGGGCTCGACGATGGCGAGTGGATGATGGAGCCATTTCAGGCAGGTGAAGGTGTCACCTTTCGACAGCATGTACTAGAAGGGATCGAGGTCGCTTGTGAACGAGGAGGCGAGCTGTGGTTCTCTGGGTAAGCGAGGATGTGACGGCTGCTCTCCTTGAGTCTCTGCTGTTTCAATTATGAGCTCTGGAGCCATGTCATGACACAAGAGTCCGTCTTGTATCCCAGGGATGTTCGACAGATGAGCAATGTAAACGAGACCCATCGGAATTTGTTTTATCAATTCGCAATGTTCACATCTGTCTGACTCGCTGGCGCTTCTCTTTAACAGGGGCTGCACCAAGCGCTCACGAACATCCCTGAGTGAAGGAGAATCGTACCGTGTACGTATCTACCAACCTCGAACTCTTTCGATGAAATCTTTCACTAAGCCTCCCTGTCTCTCTCTAGCGTCTCTGCACCGTCCTCCTCGCTCATCACCCGCCGCTTCCGACCTCGTCCGCGCCTCTCCCCTTCACCGTCCACGCGGATCCCTTCGCGACCGACTCACTCCAGAACATAATCTTCCCACTTCTACAATCACCCACATACCGCCCTCCTCTCCTCGTGACTCCATCTTGTCCTATTATCACCTCGCCCTTTCCAGTATCTCCTGATCCCGTCCGCCTGACCATCGTCTCGCACGCCTTCAAGCGCTCCCGCTTCGTGTCCCAGCACCTACCCGCTCTCGGGCTGGCGCCGGCCTGGATCGCGACACATGTAATCTACGTCGGCGTGGATCCGCCTGGCGCTGATGAGGACGGGCCAAAGCGTGCCGCGTTCGAAGCGGGAGAGCGGCGTGCTTGCGAGATGTGGGACCTTGACCCCTGGGGCCAGGGCGAGGTGCTTGCAGGCAAGAGGAGGGATAGGGGCTGGGATGAGGACGGGATCAGAAGGGCTGGCGAGGAGATGGTGATGATGATCGAGGAAGGAGGTGGGCCGGGAGGTGGGGTAGGAAAGGCGAGGAAAGAGGTGAAGGGTTACCTTGATGGGGGTTATGACAGGCTGGACCTCGCGAGATTGCTTAGATGGTCTGAATAGGCCTGAGCCTATGGCTGACGAATTGTCGCGGACGTCGACTTATGTAAACAGTCTGTCACAGACGCAGCATGTCAAGATTGCCCCGGTAGTCTCATTTTCTTCGTGAATACGAATCACGTCCATGGAACCCTCTCTTTAGTCACTATGTCTAGCGCACAATAGCACACAAATATCGATAATGTAAGAAGTTTGCGTGGTTTTGAGAATCAAAGGATCATTCATACGAGGTATCTAGGGTAGACTAACCACTAACGTCATTCGCAACAAGGGAGTATCCCACTTTCCGTATACCTTCGAAGCTACCTCCCTCTCCTTCCGACTCTTCTTCTCGGCGGTCAGACTCGATGTGCGAGATAGTCGAGTCGTGACAGGAGGCTGCATTCAACCGGATCCTGTCCATGCGACCCAAGAGCATCACGGCCGTCAACAGTATGTATGCATGAAGCACCGGCCATCAAAGTAAAGTCATGATTTCATAACGCTTGCAGAGAAACATTATAGACAATAGTATTTGTGACGTTTCAAACGCAGCAACAGACGCTAGGCAGTGACCGGGAAGACGGACAGGCAAAAATTACCCAAACAGCTTCCGCATAGCCTCACGAGAGAGGACCACTGCCGTGTCCGGTCTCCTTCCAGTCCATCACCTGGTCTTGCTCCCTGACTCGTCATCACGATCTAGGACTCGCTCTTGCTGTCGCCACGCTTGTGCTGCATCTTGTCTTTGATGCGTCCAAAGAACGAACGACGCTTGCTCTTGGTACCCGACTCGGTGGTACTGGCGGGAGATGCTGGTGGTATTTGGGTCGGGCTCTTGGCTGCCTGCTGAGCGGCGGTGACGGCTGGGTTTGTCGCGCTAGTGTTGGTACTGGCACCAGGTACCGATACGGTTGGAGTCGTCCCGCTGGCGGTCTTTGCGCTGGCACCAGGACCCGATGAAGACGGAATGCTGGTGGTGGCGACACCGGAAGTGGCGACCGGACCCGTCTGGTCGTCGATGCGGGTCATGGGACTGACTTCGCGGCTATGGTCAGGCTTCGGGTTGGCCATTGTAGTGGTGGTGGGTGCGTCTCCCGGAGCGTTCAAGGCCGACTCGGTGGACTTGCCAGTAGTCTTCGTGGATGCAAGAGCTGACGCACCTGCAACACCTGCAGCACCGCCAGCAGCACCCGCTGCAAGCGGAGCCGCAGATGACTTGCCAACGGTGCTCGTCATGGGCGTTTCGCTGGACTTGCCGGTGGTCGTAGTACCTGTTGCAGCCAGAGGAGTCTCGCTTGATTTGCCAACGGTGGCGGTTCCTGGAGCGGTAGCGGAAGTGGCCGCGGTGGCGGTAGGGGCCGGACTGCCGCTGGACTGAGCGACCGGAACGTTTTCCTTCAACTCTTCCTCCACCAGGGTCTTGTTGCTGACCTGTGTCGGGTTGACGGCGCCCTCGGCCGGCTGCTTGGCCTCGGCGATCGAGTCCTTGACGGTAGAAGGGACCTGCGGCGCAGCAGGTTCGTTACCGGTTCCAATGGCACTCACCGGCAGGACGGTCTCAAGCTTTTGCTGGACAGACTCGGGCAGCTTTGCTTTGACAGCCGCGGCCGCGGCCGTGGCAGATTCTTGCGTCTTTGTGGCAGCATCGGCAGCGGTGCTCTTGGCCTGAACGGCGGCGTTGCCAGCAGCCTCCTGGGCGGATGAAGCCTGCTGCTTGGCGGCCTCCTTGGTCTCGTCGGATGTGAGGTTGTCCTTGGCCCTGGTCGCGTAGGCAGCGGCGGCAGCAACGGCTGCAGTGGCACCAGCAGCGGCACCTCCTGCAATCTCCGCGACCTTTGCGCCAACTGATTGCTCTCCCGACGCCGGCTGGGTCTTCACAGTGTCCTGGATCTCTTGGTTCACTGACTTCTTCTCGAGCACGGCTTCGGGGTTTGCGGTAGCCTCGGTGCTGGCACCACGTGCCGAGGATGATGCCAGATCCTGGCTGTCCTGCACGACCTGAGGAACGCCTCTGGGCTCAACCGGGACTTGTGCAGCCAATGCGGCAGTCGTTGGAGCACCGCCACCACTCTGAATTGTCACATTGCTGTCAGGCTCAGTAGTAGCAAGGCCCCGAGGCTGAAGCGGGACCTGTCCAGCCAGGGCCGCAGTCGAAGGTGCTCCGCCGCCGCTCTGAATAGTCACGTTGCTGTCAGGCTCGGTGGTAGCAAGGCCCCGAGGCTGAAGCGGGACCTGTCCGGCCAGGGCCGCCGTCGAAGGTGCTCCGCCGCCACTCTGAATAGTCACGTTGCTATCGGGCTCGGTAGTGGCGACACCGCGAGGCTGAAGCGGTACCTGTCCGGCCAAGATGGCGACCGAAGCAGCTCCGCCGCCGCTCCGGATCGTGACGTCCGGGTCGTTCTCAAGGCTCTGAGCAGCTCCGCCACCCATTGGGAGGCTAGATTCTGGAATCATGTTCTTGGTGACAGGAGGAAGGCCGAAAAGCCCCACGCCGCCAGCTCCGCGCTCAGCCTCGGGAGTGATAGGGTTCGGCAGAATTGGAGCACCGCTCGCGCTCTTCTCATATGATTCCTTGTCCATAGTAGCTGTGCTATCGACGGTGTTCCTGGTCAAAGTGCTCGGGGCTGGAACCTTCTCGCCAGGAGCCAGCTTGATAGGGTTACCGGTACCAGAAGTTGCAGGAATCGGGTTGACGTTGAAGGCTTGATTCTCGGTATTCGGCGCAGGCGTAGCGGGAAATGCGCCCGGAAGCGATGCGGTCACGCCACCCACAGTTCCCGTGCTTCTTTTTGTGATGTGCTCAGGAAGAAGGATATTGTTCGAGTTGCCGTCCTCGTCGATCTGGGTTGCAGCGGTGTGATCGGTAGTCCAGTTGTCGTCGACTACGAACTGTGCAATGTTAGTGGGATCATGTACGCAGATAAGATGGCAAGCGCAATGGTCGATATGCAATCGTCATTGACGCTGAGAGCTGGCCCGCAGGGCGCGGCTGCCCCGGTGCCAGACGCAGCCAGGTTCCTACTCCTCAGCAGAGCAGGTGACGTGGAAGCGTTGAGCGAGGCGGGAAGAGCGTGAAGCCGGACCCAAGAGGTTGCGCGTCAGCCCCTCAGTCTCTTGACCATGGTCCAGCGTCCTGTGTCAGGAAATCAGGACGTCCGGCCATGAGACTGTTACG
>JANKOE010013577.1:0-10304 GCA_026284465.1 Erythroxylum citrifolium | reverse complement strand
TGTTGTGTTTTTATTATCAAATTTGAATCACTATAAATTCTTTTAATGATATATCATCATATAATTTTCTGATTACATAACTTATATCTATATACAAATTAATGTTGCATGTATAGATTACTAACAAATCTAGTATATTATAGTAACATGTGCATTAAAAGTTAAAGCAAATTTACCGACGGAATATGTTATCGTCGGTAAAAGAAAAATTTTTCACCGATGGACACTGGCAATACCGTCAATAAATTAAACAGTAATTACCGACGGTTTAATCGTTTGATTCCGTCGGTAACTCACGGCAAGCCGTTGTCAATCACCGACGGAATATCCCGTCAGTGATCTACCGATCGAAGACAAACCGTCGGTATATGATTTTCCTCAATACCGACGGAAAGGATACCATCGGTAAATGCCGACGGTCATCTTAACAACTCCCGTCGGTATTTATTGCCGACGACCATTTTCGCGACGTTTTTGGCCGACAGCGCATTCCGTCGGTAATGTACATTCCATCGGTAATTTACATTACCGACGGAATAACATACTTTACCGACGGAATATTCTGTCAACAATTGAGACATTTCTTGTAGTGTACTTACCTACATACATATACTCAACATTACTATCTAATAATTAGCAATTAATAATGCAGCAAGATATATGCTAAATAATAATATTTAATACTTAATCAATTAAATATATTTAATACAATTATATGCTAAATAATAATATCAATTAAATGCTCTTAAAAAAAACTTAATCAATTAAATATTTTTAATACATGAATTAATTAAGTATATATTAATTATTATTAATAATAACTGAATTGATTTATTATATTCTAAAAATTCTTAATTATATTAAAATTAATTAGGTAACTATAATTTAAGTATATTTAAATTATAGAATGATAATAAAATTATATATTATTATATATATAATAGTATACATATAAAAGGTGACGACTGTCACTAATTAGTCACAGCCGTTATGTTCTCTTCTATATATATAATTTATGGCCAAATTTTATCTATGGAGTGGAGAAATTATTCAGTGACAGAAAAAAAAGAAGAAAGGTTTGGACCACTAAAACAAGTATAATGCGAAATATATATAGAAGAGAACGTCACGGCTGTGACTAATTAGTGACAGCCGTCACCTTCTATATGTATATTATTATATATATAATTTTATTTTATAATAATAATTTATATATAGAAGAGAACGCCACGGCTGTGACTAATTAGTGACAGTCGTCACCTTCTATATGTATATTATTATATATATATAATTTTATTATTATATATAATAATATATAATTTTATTATTATTATATAACATTGTTACGCACTACAAGAAAAGTTTGCATTAGCGACGAAAGTTTACCAACGATAAAAAAATCGTAGTTAATTACCGACAGAAATAGTATATCCGTCGGTAATGTCGTTTGTAAATATTAGTTTGGCGGCGGAAGCAATATTCGTCACTAAATTCGAAAGAAAAAATTTACCGATAAATATTATCGTCGTTAAAAGTTGTTGTCGGTCGTCATCCTCTGTTGAAGTCTTGAATGTTTTTAACTATAACAAAATGACGTCATTTGGTTTAAAACCAAACGACGTCATTTTGGTATACGTGAGAATGTCTACGCTTCATCAACAAAACGACGTTGTTTGGTTTTAAATCAAACGACGTTGTCTTTCAGCTGAAGGTTTCAACGTTTTTAACTTCACCAAGACGACGTCATTTGGTTTAAAACCAAACAACGTCGTTTTGGTGAAGATAAAACACGACTCGAAGCCCTCCCCCCCAACCTCGCTCCTGCTACTTCGTCATTCTTCCTCCTCCATCTGCCGCGTACGTCTGTCTCTATTTGCCGTGGTGTGGAGGTGCGTGTTCGCCGTCAACCTGATGCGTCTCTGGCGTCGTCTTCTCCTGCAATTTTGGTTAAGATATTCTCCTCTTCTCCGTGCTAACCTCCATCCGTGGTTGATTTTTTTGGTTGATTTGGAGTTTGTTTTTGGCTGCATTTATTTTGGTTGTTAATATTTACTGATTGTTTACCGATGGGCTGTGTTATTGTTGGAGAATGATGGAAAAAGATTGGGATTTTGTCTTGAGTTAGAGATGAATTTACCATGCATACCAAGTGTTTGATGAATTTATCATGTATACATTTCTCCGGATTTCATGTTATATTATATTATTCAACTTCTTGCATTGTGTTTCATTTAAATTTTTTAATGAATTCAAAATTAAAACTGAGAATGGGCTAATTTTATGTAGAAATTCTGTCAATTTTCTAATCCTTTAAAATTCGTTCAAGGAGTTTCTTCTTTTTTTCTTTTTTTTAATCTAATTAAAAAATAAATGATTATTCTTTCATATGAATTTACTCTAAAATTAATGTTCAACTTTACATTTGTTGTAAAACCCAATTCAAATGTGTATTTGTATCTAATAAAAAAATGATGACAATAATAAATGAATATCAACTCAAACATTCAAGGTTGAGTCTTGTTATAACAAAAAAAAAATAATGGCAAGATACCAAAAAAACTAATGACTGCAATTGTTTTGTAAAGTCTATAATGTTGGCTTTATCAAAACTTTGAAAGGAGATTGATTAAGTGTTGGAAGTATTAAGCTACCAATTAAGTGATTTTCTATATCAATTTTATATTTTCAATGAAAAAAGAAGGAATGAAGTGATTTATTGTATTTAGCATAAACTAATAAAAAATCTAGACTGAGATATTAAACTAAACAAAAAAAAAGGATAATATGAACCAAAGTTCCATCCTTTAACATAAATAAAATTGGAATTAGAATATTACTTAATAATATTACTTTAACTGTAAAATAAAAAAAGATATACTATGTTAATATCAACAATTAAATGAGTAACATTTGTTTTTCTAAATGATAGGACATATTTTTATTGTGCAATTTCATTTGCTTTAGGTTGCAATATATTTTTCATGATAAAAACTTGAATATTCTTTTGAATTAGTAAACTAACATTAATCATTAATTGTTCACATCTAATATGTCAATTAAGTACAATATGAAACAATAATGTTAGACTAAGTAAGGTTCTAACATCTAGTTTTAATTATTGAAAAATATATTGTTGTTAATAATTTTACTTCAATATGATATTAGTAGCTTTATTATAATAAAATCAAGAAATATGTGCAAGATTAAGTTAAACCAAAGGATAAGATGAATGAATGATCTGCTTGAATTAATTGAATAATCAAAGGATGAAGAAAATGAGTAAAGTGGAGTACGAATGCAATAGAAGAGAGTTATAAGGCAATTCAATTTATTTTGACTAAGTCTAAAGAATAAGTCACATAAGGCCATAACAAGGAAGAAAAAACAAAGATGATTGCTCCTCTGATCCCTAGAAAAACTTAAGGTGAAAAACTAACTAAAAATTAGGCTTTGACTCTTTAAATAGGGGGTCCTACATCATATTTATAAGAGATACAGTCTAAGTCATAATCATGTACTAAGACATCAATCTCTCTACTTTTATTGTGGATCACTATATCAATTTTTAAAAATTAAATTGGATGAGATTTCATACGAATTGAAACAATAAAGAATTATAAAGAATTCATTAATTTGTAAAATAATATTTATACATAGAATATTTACTACAATTACTCATATAATTCATTTATTAAATGAGCCAATCATAAATAGTATTTATAGCTTATTCATCTATACATCTTCATTCCTATTTGTTATATAGACAAATTATTTATCTATAGATATAAGTCAAGACAAGATAATCAAATCCCATATCCAACTAAATTTACTTTCATCTTTCTTATGTTATTGGGAATTGTTGATTTAAAATGTGTTCTTGTGAATATTTAAGTAATACAAAAACACTCCATATATAATTTTGTCTAATTTCTTTAGTTTCTATTTGAAGTCCTTGACATTCGTAGACCATGAACTTACCCATAATTGTCTCCTCATCTTTACCACTCTATTGTCCATGTTAATTATGGTACATATGTTTGGGATACATTATGTGATATGCATTTAGAAGCGACTTCTTAACAAATCTTATTAAACTTTGGATTCATAAGTTATACATCTATCAAATAATGGAATATAATAACATATATATATATAAATAACATAAGTAAAAAAAACACAAGTCTACGAGTTAGGATTTTGAACTTCAACAGTTGCTCGTGCTATAAGATGCATGCCTTTAACTCTACTGCTTCCAACCTAATTAATTAGTTGCCCTTAAAATTTAGTCTTCAAGCATCTTTCTTTCATTGCTACAATAAAAATGAATAACCTCTTAAACTACAAATCCTAACAACTAAGGCCTAAATAATCTTTTTCTCGAGGTACCTAAAAATTTAGAAAAGGGTCATGTTCTTATATAAATGAATGAAATTGATTAAATTGAGTTATTGTTGATTAGAATTGAGAATATCTTGATGTATCAATTATAAATGAGGGTGTATGGGTTAGAAATTGGTATACTTGAATTATGAATTGGATTATTATAGATTTTGCGATGTAAATGTGGACTCAATTGAGAATAGACATATAATTTAGAGACCCAGATTGAGCTGTGGTTACTGGTCGATATAGAAGTGTATTTTTATTGCAGGAATGACCTTCTTTCAAAAGGGGGGATGTCCATTTTATAGGGAAAACTTTGTCAAATTTTCAATAGGCTCCTCGTAAAATGTGACATCACCGTTTTTAAAAGTTTATGGGCATAAGGCCTACACCCGTCAGTTGTTTTTGCATACTCACACTAAAAAGCATGACGGTGTGAATTTCTTCAACAATCGATGTAGAGAATTGAATGTATGTGAAATTTATGCTTTGATAGTCATTCTTAATAATTATCACTTACTAATATAAGCATTACCTCCTAATAGGACCAAATACAAGAAAGCATTCAGTGATAGTCTCAGGAAGAACAAGCTGTTGATGAGAGTCAGGCATATTTTGATGCAGTGGGTGGTAGGGATAGTCGTGGAAGGATCTTCGAGCTAGGCTCATTTGCGAACACATGTTATTCGCATTCCTCTACGTCCAGTACAACAACATCAAGTAGACAACTGATAATGGAAGATATCCATCAGCTTGAGAGCACAATGCAGACATTGAAAAGTTAGTTGTAATAGATGATGGAGTACACGAGTAAGCTCTAAAATGACATGGAGCAGTTGAAGGGGAGGGCTAGAGACTCAGACCATCCGTGGTCACCAGGATAATAGGATTATTGTAGTTATTTGGTTTGAATTTATGTACAATTTAATGTTTTTATTATCAATGAAGAAAATTTTTACTTTATATGATCAATCAATTTTCTGTTTAAACAAATTAAATATATAAACAAATCAAAAAATTATGCACAGATAATTCATAACTGTTGAAATTATGCATTAATTATAAGATTATGAAATAAAATTTAATGTCGGGATTTTAAAAATGAAAATTTAATACCTTTATGGTAGAGTCACCGATGGAATATTATTTTTTGTTTGTATAATTAATGATATTTACCGACAGTGTATCATAAGTCGTCGCAAAAAATGAAACATATTTATGGCACTTACCGACGAAATTCCGTCGGTAAAGTGAGTGATATTTATCGACGGTTAATGATTCACCGTCGGTAAAAATGCACATATTCACGTTAGACTCACTGACGAAATTTTAAAAAAACGTCGGTATAGTGAGCCATATTTACTAACTGTTTGTCACAAGCCGTCGGAAAAATTTAACATTTTTATTGTAGAGTCACCGACAGATTCTTATAACCGTCTGCATATTTACTAATGATAACAAATTTTACTGTCGGTAAATTTACCCACAGAATACACTTTCCGTCGGTATATTTACTGTCGGCTATGAATTTCTGTTGGAAAATTTACCGACAGCCAATTTCTAGACGCATTTTTTCGTCGGTGAATTTCGTCACTAATTTTTATTATCGATGATATATTAACGTGCACCGTCGATAATTTCTATCGATAAACAACCATTTTCTTGTAGTGACGGTTGTGACTAAAATTGTCACGGCTGTGACTTATTTAATCACAGTCGCAATATACATACATACATACATACATACATATATACATACATACATACATACATACATACATACATACATAGTTACTTATGTATATATATATATGTATGTATATATATGTGACTATTAAGTTACAGGCATGACTACTAATATCTTATATAGAGATGAGAGAAGAAAGAAATATCAGGTGAATTAAAAAAAAAGAGACCGTTGGATCATTGGGATGGTGGGTGGAATTTCATGTTCGTCCATTATGTTCGTCCTTAGTATTATATACTTAATAATTGTGTTCTTTTGCCAAACGGAAGCCTCCTCTAATTGTCGCCAACAAAACAAAAGAAATCGAGAAGCCAATGGTCCTCTTGGTCTCTAAAGACACCTCCGTAACTAGCAAGTTTGGGATTACCCTTTACATATCCAGGAGTCCTTAAGACTTGTCGGGCCTAGCCTAAGCCCAAGATACCTGAGCCTAAAATTCAATCTAATATGACTCGGACTAAATTTTTAATTTTAAAATTTAAATAGAAAATGACATTATTTTATTTATACATTTCAAGTTTCGTGTCAAACTAGGTCTTGACAACATGAGTCTAAACCTAACTCGAGATTCGATTTTTAAAAAATCAAGAACTCGAGACTGACCCGTTGAATTTAGGTTAAGCTCGGGTCGAACTGCCAAGCCTATAAGAAACTATGGCAATAGCGAAGAAAACATATTCATGAGATGGCGATAGAATGTGTGTTTAAGACAACTCTTGAATGTGAATTTCATCCTCCACTGACTCATAATACCTCTTCTAAATTAAAGAGTCTTTAAGTGAAAGGTTGTAACACAATGGTTGTTATTGAAACCTATTGTGTTGCATAAGCCAATGAAGACTTTTACTTTCTAGAAACATGATAGCTTTCAAATCCAACCCCTATTCACTGGGTTGTTTGCATCTTGAGCTAACAACATATTATAGACAAATTATGTACAATTATAATTTTGTTAACAAACTGTATATAAATAGTAAAGGTGCCTAAAGTTGAGTAAAGCAATCCATAAGTTGATTTGAAGAAGAAATTGATAGTAACTTTATCAAATCAACTTGAAGCTTTTATGAGCTATATGGTAATCAATCTTGAAGTGTTTAGTGTGATAATGAAAAACTGGATTTTCAATAATGTAAACAGTGGAGCAGGTCTACTAGAACTAATATATACTAATAATGTAATATAAAGTTAGAAATTTAAGGAACAAAGTATGATCAATATTTACTTGATAAAAATCACAATCAATTAAAGATGTTGATAATTTGGCATACCGTTAACAACCTATTTGCTTTAATCCATCTATGAACTTAAGTAAATTAAAAACTTCAGAGGGATTAGAAGAAGCAAAACCATTAGCTAACTTCATGTAAGTTCTCGTGCAAAAATGCAATAATAATAATAATAATTGATGCAAAAATAAATAAAAACACTTATATGCTGAAGCAAGAGTGAAGAATAATCTGACGATAGTCATCTTACCAAATGGTTAAAATGTACCAAGACAGTCTACACCTTATTGTTATGTATAACCTTAATAATAAATTGAGCTTTATCTTTTAATAAAGTCATTTGCTTCATGCCTAATTATGTAAAGCTATTTGCATCCAATGAGTTGTTTTCCAAAAGAAAGATCGGTAATTTCCCATATTTAATTTTCCTTGAAGGCTTTAATTTCTACATCCATTGCTTCTCTCCAGGATAAATAATCTCCTTATATATTCTAGGATCTTATTGAGAATCAATACTTAAAGCAAAAACACAATGACTGAAGATAACTAATCATAAAAGACTGTAGATATAGAATAAGGGCTAGTATGCACTATTGGACGGCAAGAGTCCTAAAGATAAGTAAGGGCATGTCTCAATCTTGCACTTTACCTGAGAGAAACTAAAGAGGATGAATTGAATGTAGGTGCTTCAGAAGTAAGATGAACCGGAGATGTTTAATTATTTGAAGAAGTATAATTATGATTAAGCATATCAATATAAGACAAAATAGATCCAAAATTAAGACGTAAAAAGTTCATTGACATAGAATAGGAATATGTGTTCATAAGACAACATATCCTTAGAAACAAACACATGTTTAGTCTCTACTTATAATCCTTCATACCTAACATACACCCCAAAAACATGAATTTGATTGATATAAAATCAAATTTATGCTTAAGCTTATCATGATTAAAAGTAAAACAAAAACAACCAAAGTCATACACACACACACACACAAAAGAATTATATTAATAAGAAGCTATGAATATAAAACACATTCACCTCAAAATTGAATATAAATATTAGTGTGAATTTGTAAAGTCTTTGTTGCAACCAAGATATGTTAATGCTTCGTTTTAACTACATTTGTTTTTCAAAGGCATTTTTACACGAGAAGTTTAATGAAAAATATCCTTTAAGGTGTAAAATTTTGGCATGTTAAACTTCTTACCTTATCACTCTTTACACAAGCAGCCTTCTTAATTATTAAAATGTGTCCCAAAAAATGTAACAAATTATCGAAAAAGAGCCCTAGCTTCATACTTAAATTTAATGAAATAAATCTAAGTACTCTTTCTAAAATCATTAAATTTATGAGAAAAAAAATATTGACACGTAAATTTTACCATAGGAATTGTCCTTTAAATCTCAACTTGAATTAAACCAAAGAAAACTTAATTAACAGTATCTGTATGGCCCCAAAATATACCATAGATGAAATGTTACATATTTATGAAAGTACATGTATGATATGAGCTAAAATTGAGTTATGATTTGAAAATGAAAGACATGTGACTTGAATTTTGGTATGATTGGATTTTAATTAGAAAATTTGGAGTTGAATGTTATGGATTGGAAAATTGATAGATTAAAATGTACATTTGGACTAAGAAAAGTGCCAAGTGAAGTTGGTACATGAAAATTAGTATGACTACACCTATACTTTAAATGACATTTGGCACCATTGGATGATTGATATGTGGACTGGTTTTATAGGTGACTAGTGGCAACATTTTAATTAGACAAATGGCATTACATACATTAAGACATGTGGCTTGATGCATTACATGCATTAAGACATGCGGCTTGATAAATTAAGGACACCTAGCAAAGCAATAGCTGAAACACTCCAGCTTATTTCAGCAACCTGCTCCCTCACTTTGGCTTCTTTCAAACGAAATTTCATTCTCCTACTCCCCCTCTCAACTTCTGGACCTTTGTTGAAGCTTGGATCATCATCTTTGTAAGTTATTTCATTAATAAATAGGTCTTGTGATGCTATGATTGATGCTGTAAACTGGTTCGGATGAGTAGTTCTACTAGATAGGTTTCAGTATTTTAGCCATATTTTTCTCTGTAGGTATCTAAATTGGATGAATTTAAATTCGTATTAAACTAGAAATTTATATCTACAACTTTCATGAAGGCTTCGAATTTGATTTCTGTCACTAATTGTGTCAAAAGTTGGTTTGAAGTTGAGTATCTGGAATTTATCACTGTTTGTGAACAGTCTGTAGTCATTTGGGGATAATTTTCAAAATGCCGAACCAAGTTGCATAAAATTGGTGCCAATAGAAACTTAAGACATAAAGGAACAAAAGTGTAGAAGAATGTTTAGACTACATCCTTCATTTTCATTGTCAAAATGTCCGTGTAACATTGACCCGAAAGTCTGTTTTGTGGAAAAGTTGGAAGAAATGAAGTGTTTTCACTGAACTTGCTTTGGTATTTCGATTATAACTTGCACTGTGGATCTTCAAATGAGTTGCTTCTTATTTCAGATTAAACTAGAGACATATTTCTACAACTTTCCTAAAGAAGTTGAATTTTAATTTTATCTCTAAGATTTTCAAAATTTGGCATGAAATTGAGTTTTGGCTTAGGCTGTAGCACTACCAGGGAAAAAAATTATATCCTGTGGTTTTTGAATAAACTGTATTGATATAGGCCGAATTAGACTGAGGTGTCTTCACTAAAGTTGAAGCTTATTATCTTAGCTTTAAATTGGTGTAAAATTTATAATTTTTGGATATTGGAATTGAGAGTTATGATGTGTACAACTTGGAGGCATGATCATGCATTAGTCAAAATGTCAAATGTACACAGTTTGTGGTATTTTGAGCATAACTCATTGAATACTAAACCAAATTGGATGAACTTGGTATCATTGGAAACCTAAGACAAA
>JANKOE010013420.1:0-10312 GCA_026284465.1 Erythroxylum citrifolium | reverse complement strand
ACACTTAATTTATTATTTACCTCCATTTATGTCACATGCTATCTTACTTAAGCTAATCATGCTTAATTTATCATATAAAAAAATTCGGGCTAACAGAAGGATCCTCGAAGCTTCACAAAACCCTATTTGGTTGGTGAGTTAGAATTCACAAAATGCTTATACAACTTAGGCCAAGTATAAACCTTATGCTTTTGTCAATGTTTAGAAAATTTGAGCTCAGAGATGTGAAGCCAACTTTAATGCTTATTCAATTAGTGGATCTATCCATAAAGAAATCATTTTGCATGGTGGAAGATGTTGTGGTAAAGGATGAAAAGTTCATTATTCCTGTAGATTGCATCATATTAGATTTTAAAAAGGATAAGAACTATCCATTAAATCTTAAAAGACCCTTCATGAGCACTGGAAAAACAACGATAGATGTTTATTAAGGAAAAGTGTTCCTTCGGATTGGTGATGAGCATGTGGAGTTCATTATGAACAAATAATTGAACAATCTGAAAGAAAACAGCTCTTGCATGAAAATAATCATAATGGATTAATATATCAGAGAGGAAGAGAAGGGCTACCTTAAAGAAGTAAGCTATGAAGAACATATGCGAACAAACATAGAAGTTGAAGAAGATATGAAAGTCTCTGTTCATAAAGTGAAAGCAGAAGAGGAGACGAGGGTGAATAAGTAAAAAAGCACAACTCACCCTCTTACAAGACAAACTTTTGGATTCAATAGAAGATCTAGGGAGTTTCGTTATTTCCTATTTTGTTAATAATTTGTCACTTAAAAGGGAATTATTGAACTTACTTGGTTTTCTTGATTCGATTAATTATGTCCTTTTTATCATCTTGCAATATGTAGCTTATTTACAAGCTACTAAATTAAAACTAGGCATCATAGGTGGAAGCAAGCTGCTTATAATTGATCCCAACCAAGTTTCAAAGGATGCATTGTCTAGTTAATGACCATAACTTAGCATGTTCAATAGTTGAAACGAACTTTTTATGTTGTTAGATTTGTTTTGAATTTTAAAAATAAGTTTTTAGTGATTTAGAATGGTTTGGATTGCTAACTCTCTTATTCATTTAAAAGAAATTATAAGATAAGGCAGCAATCTCTGGCACCAAGCACATTGCAACTCCGAAATCATCATCATCACCACCTTAATCGCCATAACGGGTTTTTATGCTTTAACCCTTTTCTTTTCTTTTTTTCTTTATTTTGTTCTTATGTTTTTGTATTATTTTACTTTTATTCCACCTTGTATGTTATTTTTCTTTCTCACATCGAGGACAATGTTTTGTGCAAGTGTGGGGAGGGTTGTATTATGCTCATTATACATTTTATTTTGAGTGTGAATTTTGCACATTATAGATTAGTTTTCTTTAGGTTTACATAATGTGACTTGTGTAAATGTGTCAATGGCTAAGGCTTAACGAAATCGTTTTAGCTTTAAACATAGTCTTTTAGTTTGCTAAGATTTATTGGCTTGTGAAATTAGTGTCCTAGGTTACTTTGACACATTCATTTATAATTTTAGGTTAATCGAACCATTAGCATCATTAATTTCTCTTCATGAGAAAAATTAGTTAAAGAAAAGAAGTAGGTAAGAAAATATAAAATAAAATTAAAAAAAGTGTATTTTTGTTTAATAAATAACTATTATGCTGGCCCTTTTTTAACAAATCAGGTTATAAATAGAGCTAGTAGCCAGATGAGAATGTGATATAGCTGAATAACCAAGGGACATTCATAAAAAATGCTTGCCTTCGCATCAAAAGGCTAGGTTCATGTTAATGAAAATTAACAAAAAATAATGCGTTGATTAATAAATACTACTGATCTTTACAATTAACTTAAATTTTCATAAAAGCTACTTAGGGATAGTTACAATTTTGATTGACAGAATAATTATCAATGTGTGTGCGCAAGTGATAGGGGTCAATGAATTTGACATTAAGTTCTTAATTAGTATGTATATTTAGTCCAAAGTATTTAGACAAAGATTTCATAAATTAATAAGTCAAAACAACTCAAAGGATTGTGTTTGTAGTTAAATTTGTTTCGTGAAGTCCAATGCCATTGTACCAGTATTGCATATGTGTGTGTTGTGGTTTGTTGTGTTTATATTTTGATTATTTTGTTTTTGCTTGAGGACAAGAAACAGTTCAAGTGTGGGGATGTGATTGTTAGACCTTGATTTTTGGAGTTTTGCATGAATTGTTTAAATAGTGCTTATGCTTGTTTGTGATTTTTTTAAAATTTTTCTTTTTATGTTAGAGTTGGTCAAATTAGAATTGATGGGAAGAAGTTGGAATTAAAAAGTAAGTGTAAGGTGGAGTGGGATTAATGTTTGTGAGTGTGTTAAATAGAGGTTAGGATAAGTTAGCAAAAATTAGAATAGAGAAAGAAGAGTTAGCTTGAAGTTAGAATAGAACTAAGTTAACAGAATGGGAGTTGGAGCCTTTAGAAGCCAACCAAGGGTATAGTTGGAAAGTTATAGTAAGTGAAGGGTAATATGGGAAGAGAAGGAGGAAAATAAAAGACAAAAATTAGAGAAGAAGAGGAAGCATTATCGTGGAAGGAGGAGAAGAGAGAGAGAAAACGTGAGGGAGGAGAGAAGAAGAAGAAGAAGGTCCAAAATCTAAGAGAAAAGGGGGAAATTTTGTGGTAAAGGAAGAAGAATCAAGCTTAAGGTAAGTTTTCATCATCTTCTTCATGCTTTGGTAAAGAAATAAGTAGGATCTTGGATATGAAGGAAGTAAGAGAGAGAAAGGGATTATGTTAAGGGTGCTTAGAGGAAGAAGGAAATGGTGAAATCATTAGGGGTTTTGAGTTTCTAAGTTAGGATTAGAGTTATCTAGCATTAATGGAGCATGGGTAGGATGAATTGAAGCTTGGTTTAGGGTTTATGGTGATTAAGGGAAAATTGGGGATTTTTCCAATTGGATTGAAATTCATGAAATGTTGTTTGTGTTTAGGAAATCAAGAGCAAGAGGAAGGAGGCAATTGACTTTGGGAATTTCTAAGTTGAAGGTGGGTAAATTCTTTATAGTTATTGTGTAATGGGCAAATGTTTTGTGTGTATGTATGCTTGAGTGTTAAATTGGGAATTGCTATGTCATGGAGTTTGTTTTATCATGTGTTTTATGTTATGCCATCCATGGCAAGATTGTATGAGAATTGGATAAAAAATGAGTTGTATTTACGTCATGTTGTGTATTGACATTTGATATGATTGTTATGCCATTGAAATTGAATGATGGCATTTTATTTAAGAAAAATCATGAGAATGTTAACGATTGAATTGACGCATGAACTTTGATTGTGTGTGGGCAAGAGAGGAATCGTTTTGTAGTCATCTCGACGTTGACCAAAAACCCTTATCCCGGCTGCCCGCTTGTGGCCCGTGAGATTCGAAAATGGACTCGTTTCATTCATGATGCAAACTTTGGTTTCTCCGTTTTGTTCCACGGAATCCTCCAGCCAATTGATTGTGCATTTGCATATGATGTGTTAAGATATGGTTGAATTGAATTACTTCCAATATGAAATGTTGTTATGAATTAGGAAATGTGTTGTGGAATGTAAATGTAAATTCTCATTGTGATGTCTATGCCTTTATGCATGTTGTATTCGCATGTGGTTGTTTGTGTGGCTCAAAGCCAATGGCTATAATTGGTTTAGCCACTGAGCTGCGAAGCTCAACCCATTTTTCCCTCTTCCCAGGTGCAGATCAAGAAGACCGATAAATCCTTGTGAGGCATTTGGACCAAATTGCGAGAGAGTAGCTTTTATATTGAGTTAGTCATTAGGCTTTTGAATAGCTTTAATAGCATATTGAACATTAAGCATCAAGTGTATTTTGAATTTAGTGTAAGGTTTTGATGTAATGTTGATATGTATTTTAAAGCTATGTATGAACTTCATTTGGTTTGGAAATGAAATGAAATCTTGGAAAGTTTCCTTTTATACAAATATGTGAGTTTCAAAGTGAATATATGTTGAATGTGTATAATTAAATATGTTGGCTTATGATTGTTAATTATGGATGAGTTGAGATTTAGAAGTTTAATGTAATTAGGCTGGTTCTTGAATGGTTTTAAAGTTGCGCTGTTGTTGGAGAATTGTTTTTGGGAAGTTAGAAGTATATTTTGGTGTTTGACTGGAAGATGGAAGCTTTGGTCTGGCTTGGAAGGAGATCTGGACTTGTTGTCCAGTGTGTGTCCGTTAAACGAACATGGACGTCCGTTAAACGGACATTCTCGGACGGTTGTAGAAGGTTTCTCCAGCGTGTGTCCGTTAAATGAACATGCATATCCGTTTAACGAACATGCATGTCCGTTTAACGGACCTTCTCGGATGTCTTAGCCCCCTTGCCCAGCCAATGTCCGTTGAATGGACATAAAGGTCCGTTTCACAGACTTTCTCGGGTAAGTTTAGGGTGTTTGCCTAGCGTGTGTCTGTTAAACGAACATGCATGTCTACTTAACGGACATCCTCGGGTCAGCCTCGGTATTTTGCATTTTTGTTCATTTTCGAAGCCGATTCTTGTTGTCTTGATCAGTTTAAGGTTCATTGGGATAACCCTATAGGAACCCGCTAGCACTTTCTGGTTTAGGTTCGGTTTGTTGGGTTCTAGGAACGTGGTCCAACACCATAGTTGGGCTTCGTGAACGAGGCTCAACATCTTTTGGTATCAGAGCTTAGGCTTTTAAAGAGTCCTAGGCTTAGAATAGGTTGTGTTATGCATTATTGTGTTATGTGATAAATTGATTGCATTTTGAATTGATTATTGTATGAAATGACATGCATACCATGCATACATGTAGAATGTGAGCTAATCGTTAGTGTTTCTATTGAAGGAGTGAGATTCCACCTCGTAGAAGAATACGAGGGATTATGCAAGGATCGGTCGTACCTGACCCTCCATCGAGAGAGGAGGGCTCGGATGAATCTAGAGCCCCAGGGGACGCTGAGGCTTCTGTAAGGCAAAGTAGTGAGCCCGTTCAATCTCAGACTCAGGAGTCGCCTGTTCCGCAGGAGCAAGCGCCTGCCTTAGATCCAAGGTTGTTTCAGGCGTTCACTCAGGCATTTGTCCAGGCTATGGGGCAGATGCCGCAATCTTCAGCTTCGGCCCCAGTTAAGAAGAGGAAGCAGTTCGACAAGTTGAGAAAGTTTGGGGCAGTGGATTTCTATGGGACTTCTGATCCTGAGGAAGCTAAGATTTGGATGCGAAAGACAGAAAGGATTCTGGACCAGATAGATTGCGAAGAAGATGAGAAGGTTGAGTATGCTGTGAGTTTGCTTTAAGGGGATGCTCTGCATTGGTGGGAGAGTGTCCCGGGAAGTCAGTTGAAGCCACCGGTGTTGGCATGGGAGGACTTCCTCGCTGTGTACAAGAAGAAGTATCTATCTGAGGTGTACATTCAGCAGAAGCAAAGGGAATTCTTAAGTCTCGCTCAGAGGGAGATGACTGTCGGTGAGTATGAGAGGCGGTTCACGCAGTTGTCCCGGTATGCAGCAGAGTTGGGGCTGAGTGAAGCAGCCAAGTGCTGTAGGTTTGAATCAGGGCTGTACCTAGCCATCAGGGAAAAAGTGGTGGTGCAGAATTTCTGTGATTTCCAATAGCTGGTGGAGGCAGCACTGAGAGTAAAGAACATTGAGAATATAAAGAGTGCCGTCAGCAAGAAGAGGAAAGGTAGAGAGAAATTTAAGAGGGGAGGCGGTACTCCTATGTCAGAGAGGAGTGCCAGGACTTTCCCTGCACAGTCAGAAGAGAAGAGCAGTAGAGCGAGCAAGCCTCGACAGGTGAGAACTGTCTCGTATCAAGCCTCAACAGCTGGAGGGAGTAGAAGGGGAGATGGGGATAAGACACCCATTCCTAAGTGTGAGCATTGTGGGAGGTTCCATAAGAGAGAATGCTTTCGACTGACTGGAGCATGCTTCAATTGTGGCGAGAAAGGACACATGGCAAGAGAGTGCCCCTAGAAGCTGAGAAGTGAGAGAAGTCAGATGCAAGCTTCCAAGAGAGCTGAGACTGTGGGACACCGGACAGTGATGGAGGTAGGTAGTAGAAGTTCTGAAGCAGCCAAGAAGGTGAACCCTCCAGGGAGGCCGAGGGGACAAGCTCCAGCCAGAGTATTTGTTATGACAAGAGAGGATGCAGAGACAACCCCAGAAGTTGTAACTGGTATGATTAGATTATTTGATGAAGATGTCATTGTTTTGATTGATTCAGGTTCTACTCATTCGTTTGTGTCATTGAGTAGAACTATGTTTAGTAGAGAATTGAGCCCGTTGGATACTCCCCTGCTGGTGAGTACTCCAATCGGCCAATGTATTGTTATTAGTCAAGTCTTTAGAGACTGTGAGATACGTTTTGGAGCTGATCTATTAGTGGTGGACCTAATGCCTTTAAGAATGAGATGTTTAGACGTGATTGTGGGGATGGATACCTTGGAGAGGTACAATACCACTTTGGATTGCAAGCAGAAGATTGTGGAGTTTGAAATTGGTAACGGTAGAAAGGTGGTGTTTGTCGGGGACAGAAAGGCGAATCCGACTAGAATAGTTTCGGCTTTGACAGTGGAAAATCTGATGCGGAAAGGATGTGAAGTGTTTCTGACCTATGTGGTAGACACAAAGGCAAATGGAGGGATGTTGGAAGAGATACCTGTGGTCATGGAATTCCTGGATGTCTTTCCCGAGAAATTATCAGGACTACTGCCGCCTAGGGAAATTGAATTTCCTATTGAGCTTCTTCCGGGCACAATGCCAATCTCGATTCCGCCTTATAGAATGGCTCCGGCGGAATTGAAGAAGCTTAAGGAGCAATTGGAAGATTTGTTGGAGAAGGGTTACATTAGGCCGGGCTCTTTGCCTTGGGGAGCTCCGGTTCCTTTTGTAAAGAAGAAGGATGGATCGTTGAGGATGTGTGTGGACTATCGAAAGTTGAACCATATCACTATCAAGAATAGATATCCGCTCCTGCGCATAGATGATTTGTTTGATCAGTTGCAAGGAGCGAGAGTCTTTTCTAAGATAGACTTGAGATCGGGTTATCATCAATTGAAGATAAAGCAGTCTGATGTGTTGAAGACTGCTTTCAAGACTCGGTATGGCCACTTCGAGTTTTTGGTCATGCCTTTTGGATTGACGAATGTGCCTCCAGCTTTCGTGGACTTAATGAATAGGGTCTTCAAGTCTTTCTTTGACCAATTTATTATTGTCTTCATTGATGACATATTGGTCTATTCTAAGAGTGATAAGGAGCATGAGAAACATTTGAGGGTTGCTTTGGAGACTTTGAGGAAGAACAAGTTGTATGCCAAATTCGCTAAATATGAATTTTAGCTAAGAGAAGTAGTGTTTCTTGGACATGTGATTTCGGAGCGGGAGTTCATGTGGATCCAAGGAAGATAGAAGTGGTTGTGAAATGGGAAGCCCCTAAGAATATAGCAGAATTAAGGAGTTTCTTGGGTTTAGCTGGTTATTATAGGAGGTTCGTGGAGGACTTTTCTATAATAGCAGCTCCATTTACCAAGTTGACTAGGAAGAACCAGAAGTTTTTATGGGCAGATGAATGTCAGAAAAGTTTTAAGGAGCTTAAGAATCGGTTAACGAGTGCACCAATTTTAACCTTGCCTTCGGGTAATGATGGTTATATGGTGTATAGCGATGCCTCAAGGAAGGGTTTAGGCTGTGTATTGATGCAAGCAGATAAGGTGATTGCCTATGCTTCTAGACAGTTGAAGCCTCATGGGATGAATTATCCGACGCATGACTTGGAATTGGCCGCCATAGTTTTTGTATTGAAAATTTGGAGGCATTACCTGTATGGAGTCACCACCAGGGTGTTTACTGACCATAAGAGTTTGGAATATCTAATGAGCCAGAAAGAGCTAAATTTGAGACAGAGAAGATGGTTAGAACTGTCAAAAGGATTATGATTTAATGATAGATTATCACCCGGGGAAAGAAAATGTAGTAGCAGATGCTCTGAGTCGGAAATCAACTATGGCACATGTGAAGATAGTGTACTTTCCTTTGTTAAAGGAATTGGCCAAGCTCAGAGTGACTTTGAGACAAGCAGAATCGGATTGTATATTGGCTAACTTCCGAGTAAGGCCAGTATTGAGTGAAAAGATTAAGCAATTGTAAGAGCAGGATGAGTACTTGAGCAAGCTTAGAGAGGATATAAAGAAGGGTAAACTTTCTGAAGTAGAGGTAAAGGAAGATGGATTGATGGTGGTAGGTAACAGGCTGTGTATTCCTGATGTGCAAGGATTGAAAAATGAGATTTTGGATGAGGCACATAATGCGCCTTATGCGATGCATCCAGGAAGTGCAAGAATGTATAAAGATTTAAAGGAGCATTTCTGGTGGAAAAGGATGAAGAGAGAAGTTGCAGAGAATGCGCAAAGATGCTTAGTGTGCCAGCAAGTTAAGGCTGAGCACCAAGCACCTTCCGACAAGCTTAAACCGTTGTCAATTCCGGAATGGAAATGGGAAAAGGTTACGATGGATTTCTTGATGGGATTGCCAAGAACGGGTAAGAAGCATGATACAATTTGGGTGATTGTGGATAGGTTAACCAAGTCTGCTCATTTCTTGCCAATAAGACAGACAGATTCGTTGAATGTGTTGGCTAAGAAATACATGGATAAGATAATTAGACTTCATGGGGTTCCGAGTTCGATAGTTTCTGATAGAGATCCCAGGTTTACCTCCAGGTTTTGGGAAAGTTTGCAAGAGGCTTTGGGAACTAAGTTGCATTTTAGTACAGTTTTCCACCCGCAAACTGATGGACAATCGGAGAGGACAATTCAGACGTTGGAGTCAATGCTAAGAGCTTATGTTATGGACATTAAAGGCTCATGGGATGATCATTTGCCTTTAATAGAATTTGCTTATAATAATTCCTATCATTCGGGAATTCAGATGGCACCATATGAAGCTCTTTATGGTCAAAGATGCAGAACTCCTATTTGTTGGGATGAGGAAGGTGAGAGGAGACTTGTAGGGCCTGAGTTGGTGCAAGTCACTGTTAACAAGATTAAATTGGTGAAACAGAGACATAAAGCAGCTTAAGATAGGATGAAGAGCTACACAGATGCACATAGAAAAGAGATGGAATTTGAAGTTGGAGACAGGGTGTTTCTTAGAGCTTTTCCATGGAAAGGGGTTTTGAGATTTGGTAAGAAAGGCAAACTAAGTCCGAGGTATATAGGCCCTTATGAGATTATTAAGAGGATTGGGCCTTTAGCCTACAAGTTAACTTTGCCAGCAGAATTGTCTAAGATTCATAATGTTTTTCATATGTCGATGTTGAGGAAGTACCGATCAGATCCTTCGCATATAGTTCAGCCTTCAGAGGTCCTATTAAGAGAAGATTTGACATATGAAGAGAAACCAGTGGAGTTCCTAGATTCGAAGGAAAAAGTTTTGAGAAACAAAGTTGTGAAACTAGTTAAAGTGTTGTGGAGAAACCATTCGACAGAGGAGGCAACATGGGAGCCTTTGGAAGCAATGACAGAGAAGTATCCGCATCTCTTTGACGGTTCTGGTAAGAATTTCGAGGACGAAATTCTTTTAGGTGAGGAGAGTTGTTGGATCTTGAATTTTCTAAATTCCCTAAATTTCTTAAATGGTTATTTAAGTTTGTTTACTGGTTTAATTTTTTTTATGTTAGAATTGGTCCTTAATTTGAATTGGAGGGAAGGATTTGGAATTGAATATAAATGAAGTGTTAGGATTAAGTTAGAATTAAGTGAGATTAAGTTAAGTGGATTGAAGGGCTTAGAGCCATATAAGACAAAACCAAGGGTAAAGGTGGAAAGGTCTTGTAAGTGGGGGGCAATTTTGGAAGACAAGGAGTAAAGTGTGTGTAAAAATTTGAAGAAGAGAAGAGAGAAATCGTGAAAGAGAGAGGGAAGGAGAGAAGAAAATCGAAAAAGCTAAGAAGGAGGGAGGAAAATCGTGGAACAAAAGAAGAAATCAAGGTTTTCAAGGTATGTTCTTCATCTTCTTCATGCTTTGGTAAAGAAATAGGTTGGGGTTTTGTGGATGAGAAATTTTAGAGAGAGAAAAGGGGGTTAGTGTTAGGAATGGTTGGAGGAAGAAGAAGATGGTGAAATCCTTAGGGCTTTTAGGTTTCTAAGCTAGGTTTTGAGTTTTCTAACCTAGATGAACCATGGGTAGGTTAGATTGGAGCTTGATTAGGGTTAATTGCATTTTTTTGTGATTAGGGAAATTGGGGGAAATTCCCAATTGAATTGGAATTGAATAGAAATGTTGGTTGTGTTAGGAAATCAA
>JANKOE010013390.1:0-10316 GCA_026284465.1 Erythroxylum citrifolium | reverse complement strand
TTTGTCATCGTAACTTGATATGTTAAACAGGAGCTTCTGGGACCAGATAATAAAGTTTGTCCTGCTGAAGAAAATGTGGAGGCAATATGCCAGTTCTTCAGCACCATTGGTAAGCAGCTTGATGAGCGCCCAAAATCACGTTACATAAATGATATGTACTTCAGCCGGATGAAGGAATTGTCATCAAACCCTGAACTTGCTCCTCTATTGAGGTTCATGATTATGGATATCCTTGAATTGCGTGCAAATAACTGGATTCCCAGACGTGAAGAGGTAGACTTTTGTTCCCTACTGGTTAAAGTTTGTTGCATATATATTCGGTTGCTCACTTGGGGCTGTTTGGTGGAGGGTTTCATAATGGAACGTAACTTACTTCTATCCTTTGGAAGGAAGTTTTATAATGGAATGGAACGGAACGGGAAAGCAGAGGGTTTCATATTACGTTCCATTCCATTCTAAATAGTAAAAATAAAAAACTTCTAATTCGGAGAGTTTAGGATGGAATGTAAACTAATAAATATATACTGCCTAATATACCTTCAATAATTTTTCGTAATATCAACTGTGACCAAGTCATAATATTATATTAAATAGAATTAATATATTAAATAACATAGAATAGAATAATATTAATATAACGATGGTCCAAATGCAATTTAGATTCCATGGAGTTATGCTAGGCAATGGTTTCTGCACTGTATTCCATTATCTATGACAGCTGCTATGGGCATTAACTATCCAAATACATACAGATTAGCTAGATTTGATGCTACCATGATTGCCTCTGGGTTTGGTCTGTGTTTACTAGTGTTTCTGGGTATCTGCTGTTATACTGCGGTAGTAATTGTTGGTGTCTTATTGCTTGCTATATAACTGGGCATTTGAGGTATTTGTTTTGAGCTTGATCTTGTCATTTTCCATTCTGACAGACTATGGGTTAAGTCCTGACTAGGAGCAATTGCTGGCAGGGCAGTTAGATGCACATCATTTTGTTTTTGTGTGTTTGAGATTACCTTTGGTAGCTCTTGCTTGTACATAACTTTTTATTATTTATAATGTTCTGATTTACTAAAAAAAATATTTAATATAATAAAATTTATTAAATAATTAATAATGATAATTTTATTATTAATAATAAATTGTATATAATTAATAATATAATACATTTTTATTAATGAAAATAGAAAATATATAAAAAATTACTCTTTAATTGTTTGTATGTATTTTTATATAAATATAAATATAAATAAATTATTTTTAAATATGAATCACATACAATAGAATAAAATAAAATTTAATAAATAATTAATAATAATATTTTTATATAATTAATAATAAATTGTATATAATTAATAATAAAATTAAAATTTTAATAATTTTATTAATGAAAATAAAATATATAAAAAATTATTATTTAATTGTTTGTATATATTTATATATAAATAAAGTATAAATAAATTATTTTTAAATATAAATAATAGAATAGAATAGAATAGAATATATTATATTATATTATAATTAATAATAATTTTTATATAATTAATAAATTGTATATAATTAATAATAAAATAATAAATCTCCTACAACAAGTATAATAGTCATTTATTATACATTATATTTTATTCTATCCATCTTCCAAACAGCATTTCACTAGTTACATTATGAACCCTTCCATTCCTTCCAAACAATTTTTTACTATAATACATTGCATTTCATTATAAACCGTTCCGTTTTATTCCATTACATTTCATTCCATTATATTAATTAACCTGTTTGATTGGATGTTAATTAATTGAATGAAATAGAATATAATAGAACGGAACGGAACGATTTATAATAGAATGGAATTTAACGCTATGGTTTTAAAATAGAAATCATGTCCAATTAAAAAGTCACAGTTGTGACTTTAATAATAAAAATAAAATTTCTATTATTTTAAAATAGAAAACATATAAAAAGTTATTTATCACGGTTGTGAATATTTTTATATTTTCTATTTTAAAATAATAAAAAATAATTAAAAAATTTATTATTTTATTATTAATTATATAAAATATTATTATTAATTATATATTAAATTTTATTTTATGTAATTTATATTTAAAAATAATTTATTTTTATTTTTATTTGTACAGAAATAATTGGTATTACGGTAAGGAGAAATAATTAGTATTAAAAAAATAATTAGTATTACGGAAAAAAACTAATAAATATATAGAAATGTGTTCGTTGTTATTAGGGTAAGGAGAAATCATTGGTATTATGAAAAATTATTGAGGGTCTATTAGGTAGTATATTTATTAGTTTACGTTCTGTCTTAAACTCTCCGAATCGGAGGTGTCTTATTTTTACTGTTTAGGATGGAACGGAACGTAACATGAAACCTTCCGTTTTCATCTCATTTCATTCCATTTTATTATAAAACTTCCTTCCAAACAATGGAAGTGTGTTACGTTCCATCCCGCTTCATTAATTAACATCCAACCAAACAGGCCCTTAGTCTAGTGCTTTTCTTATTAGTCAATCACCATTTTTTCATTTGTGTAGGTGAAGAATTACCCTTAAAATTACAAGTCAATAATCCTAATTTGGCTAGCACTAGTTCTTAAACAATGTCTATGGTTCAACCTTCTGCATTTAGCCTTACGAGTAAATCTTGTGCTATTAAAAATCACATAGAACAATTCAAAGAATTTGATTGCTCACATGTATCTATTATAAATTATTCCACAAGGCATTTCTTTGAAATGCTAAACTTGCATCGTATATGATAAATAAACTAACAGGAATAAAACATGTTGAGATTATGATGGTTAGATGGATTAGCTGATTTGTGAACAAAGAATGAAGAATTTGTACATTATCATAGTCAAAAAAAACAAAACTATCCTATCATTAAAGTGTTGTTGATGGTTAGAAACTATACTCCATTTCTAAAAAAAAAAACACAGACTACCTTTGCAACTATTGAGTTTTATTTAAGATTGTTGGCATATTGTTTCCATCCTAAAAAGACACCATTTGAGATACTATTTAAGATTATTGACATTATTACTACCTTTGATTAGAAGAACTAAGAGTATTAATATAATTTTGCAGCGACTGTTTAAAGATATGGAGGTGACGTTTTCAACTAACATTACATTAAATTCAAATAATGATTATATGGTGTGTTATTGTGGTTTAAGAGCTTCACTAAAAGGTTCATGGAGTAATAAAAACCCAGGAAGAAGATTTTATGGATGCCCCAAGTATCGTGTAAGTTTATTTTTCGATAAGTTAAAATTGTTTGTATATATGTTTAATGTTTTTGTTGTTAATTATTAATTAACTTTTAGGATGAAAGATGTCAATTTTTTAAGTGGTACGATGACAAATTTAGTGAGAGAGCTATTGAAATAATTCATAACTTGAAGAAAGAAGTAGATAGCTTGAAGCAGGAGATTCAACGAACTACAATTGAATCACGTTCAACGTTGGAAATTGAGGAGCAAATAAAGCTAATGAAAGAAGACATTGTTTTGCTGACAAAAGAGAAAAATGAATTTAAATTTGTTGTACTGATTATCACAATAGGGGTTTTTGTACTTATGGTGAGTTTTGTAATATGGTTTATTATTGGCAAGTAGAACTAAATTGTACTTTTAAAAAAAACTTGAATTATAGAGGATGAAAAATTCTCATTTGAACTAATATACTGTGCACTATTTTTTGTTTTTATTATTTTGTTATTTATGAAGTTGCCTTAATGATGCCTAATTAATAGTTGTTAAACTTATGAACGATCAAGTACAAAAGTGATATCAAAATAAACAATTGAAGCAACATTTAAAATTGTGATTATATAATAATAAATAATGAGTAGTATATATAATAATAAATAATTATATCCACATTCAGGGACGAATCCAGGGGGGGCTGGCAGGGGTTATAGCTCCTCGAAGACTAAAAAGTTTTTAGAATATATACATATATATATAGGCGCCAGTCCCTCCAGATCAAAAATTTTTCAGAATATATACATATATATAGGCGCCAACTTCTCCAAGACTAAAATCCTGGATTCGTCGCTGTCCACATTGCGTTTATATACACAAATTATTCTATCTAACTGTTCATAAAAGAATCTATAAGGATGTATTGATTAAAGTTCGAACAACACATAAACAACATTAATGTAAAGTCTACATATCAACTACTTTATCATTCGAAAATATGTACCTGTAGTATATGGCAGTTAAGATCTGACAACGTCTATTGCATGTTTTAGTAATTAATGAGAATCTTATTGCATTTTCGCTTTCTCTCTACTTTCCCAACTTCTCTCAATTCCTCTTAGATCTTCTTCTATTCCCCTCTTTTTTCCTCTAATTCTCTCTGTTTCCCCCCTTTCTCTCTTTTCTCTTCTCTTTTCGCTTTCATCTACCACTTTTAATAACAGTGGCATTAGAGCATTACGCTCCTCAGACCGATGGCAGAGATGCGTGCCCAGACTTTTGTTCATGATCTTGATGAGTGTATAACTAGAGCAAGGATTCCAGCAATTGGTCGCCTTGTCTGACATGGTGCAGGGGATGTTTGTACAGTTGACAGGCTTCATACGGGCCTAAGAAGAGTCCATTAATGATGGTGAAAGGGGCCCAAGCTAAGACAGAGGCCAGAGTCACGTTATAAGGCAACAAGATCAAGGTTGGAATCAGGGTGATCAACGTAATGCCCAGCAATAGTGTCCATAGACATGCGATTACCAGCGCCCCAACTGTTTCACTTAGATGGAGTTCCCAAGATTCTAAAGAAGTGTCGTTCTTAGGTGGATTTTAAAATGTGAGAGGTACTTTCAATTGGACGAGACGTCTGATGTGTTGAAGGTAGGAATGTCATTATTGGCCTGGCTCAGTTGACCCAACCCAATTTTGACTTAGGTTGACCAAACTTAGGGGGGCCACCGGAATATATATAAGGCCGACCCGACCTGACCCATTGACATCCCTAGTTGAAGGTCACAGAGGTGAGCTTGCATCTTAATGAGAAAACATTTCAGTGGTACCAAGCTTTCGAACAAACATGGGAAAACGAGGTTATGGTGTTGGGACCCGATCTCGAAACCGGACCCCAACCGAAAAAGCGGAACGGAAACAGAAAAGCGAAGCAAAGAATGCGTGCGGAAGACAAACGAAGGAATTTATATCCGAACGAATCGAAAGCGAAAAGAACGAAGCGAAACGGAAAACGAATTGAATCGAAAAATTGGATAACAAAATACGGAAACAAAAACGAAAGCAGAAAACGTATGAACGGGTTTCGAAGCGAAACGGATTGGAAGCAAAATGAAAACGAAGCAAACAAATGGTTCAATCGAACCGAAGCGCAAGTCCGACATCCGCGAACAAACACTTTAGCAAAGCGTCGCGTTGGAAACCTTAGACTAAGTCAAACCCGGTCTAAACCGATCCGAAAACCGGTATATTTTTTGTTCCTTCTCTTTATTCCTTTCATTCTTATTCATTCTTATACAAATCAAACAATATAATTTCCCCATTTGAAAAAATTTAGCCTCAAACTCAATCCTTATTCTAATCCTTATTCTTATTCAATCAATATAGAAAAATTCGGCAGCATAACGGCTGCATTTTGAAAAACCCAAAAATCTGCAAATCAAACACACACACTTCTATAGTCACATCAAACCATAGCAACCATTCAACGGACCTCCTATCTGGAATCCAAACACAATCAAACACAATTCTAAACCTAACACTTCAATAAGTCTCAAATCGATATCCATAAATGGAATCAATCCCATTCATATTTCTTAATCATACACACATTTTGCAATTCTATTCCATATATAATTTCATAACTCTTCATAAATCATACACCTCATGAATTAATTGTTTACAAAAATACCTCAAATTCAATACATAATTTCATAATCTATATACATCATGGAAAAATACATGCTCACAAAACATATATGGCCTTCCAAGCCATATTCGATACCAAAATCCAAACTTACCTAAAATACTAGCTAAGCACAAACGAACGCAACGGCTTGACATTCTTTCATCCGATCTCCTGCTCAAAAATACCTGGAGATGGGGATGAAAGGGGGGTAAGCTTGACAGCTCAGTGGATAACATATTTAAAATTCGAAAAATAAGCAAAAAGTATCTTTCAAAAATTTTGCCATTTCATAGAGATTTCATAATTGAAAATTTGCAAATTCCTTATTTCTCAACTCTTCACCTTTTTAAAATCATTCCAAAAACTTCATAAACAATTTCACACATTCCGCGTTTGAAAACTTCAATTTCTCAATCTTCAAAATATTCAAAAGTTTTCATAACTCATAAACAATGTCACAAACATTAATGCATCACATTACAATGCATCACAACTATAAACAAAATCAAAAACACATAACACATCAAACGGTTTGGGTCGGTCCAAACGGAACGTACTGCACATTCCTGTATAGCGGTTATGTGCAGCCGTGAACTTATGGGAGTCCGAAATCGAAACTCCAATGCCACTAGCGGGCAGGCGGGAGAAGCCTTTCAAAGGGAGACCAGTGCACTGACTCATACTTAGGGGACCTAACCAAACCCACATAATACACATATTTATACTTGAAAATCAACTTACCCGAAGACACTTTTCGAAATTCAGTTTTCACATATCAATTCTCAATCATAATTCAAACGAGTTATATTCATAAATTCCACAATTTCACATAACAAGCAATCGCATCAAAGTCAAAGAATGCAACTTTTCATAATTAGCAGAATCATCCAAAACAAATAATTGAACAATTTTCATAATTTATCAACATAGATAAATTATGAATTTCAGAAATTATTAACACATTCAAACACCATAATTTAGCAATTTCCATTTTATCAAAACATTCAAAATCAAATGATGTAACAATTGAATCAAATCATTCAAAAATCAAAGAATGTTACAATTGAATCATTTCATTAAAAAGTCCGAAATAATTGTAGCATTTTCCAATCATTTGAAGACATTGAATTTAACAATTAGATCCTTTAATCAAAACCTCCGAAACCATTTTAATGATATTTCCAAACATTCGAAAACAATTATATTTTCTTGTTCTTTTTGAAAATGTACAACTAGCTTATAATTCAAAATATAAATATAATAACACTTTCCAAACATTCGAAAACAATAATTTATAAACAATTTTACTTTCTTGACTTTTTCGAAAATGCACAACTATAGCAATCATGAAAACATACAAACACAAAGAATATAACAATTATTTCAATTTTATCAAAACATTCAAAATCAATGAATGAAACAATTTTCATAATTTATCGATTCATTCATAAATAATGAATTCCAGAAATTTTTATCAATTTATCAAAGCATTTAAAACTATGCATTTAACCTTTTTAACAATTTTGCAAAATTTCAGAAATTCTCCTAATTTTTTCGAACATTTAAAAATCCTTCACAACATTCAGAACTAATAAAAAAAATCCGATACTTTCTTTCTTTCACTTTCTTTATTTTTCAAGAACACAAATTTAGCTTATAAAACAAACAAATTCCATTTATAAAATTCCACAATTGCTAAATCCCATAATCATTTTCTAAACATTTAAATTCAAAGGATTTTAAGCCTCAAAATCAAAGAATACAACAATTTCTCAAATTATTCAAAACGTTCGAATAATAATAAAATTTCATAATTATTTCAGTTTCTTAAAATCATTCCAAAAGCATTGAATTTAATCAAACGAAAATCAAGGTTTTCAAACATTTACATAAACAATATTTTATAAATAATTCCCAAAAGCATTCGGAAATCATAGTTTTTCAAACTTTTACATAACAATATTTTATAAACAATTCAAAAAGCATTCGGAAGTCAAAAATTTTCAAACATTCCAAAAGCAATGAATTTATCATTCGGAAATCAAAATTTTAAACATTTCTCTTCTAGATTTTTCAAAATCAAACAAACGATCATTCAATTTCATCAAAATATTCAAAACAATGATTTTAACTATTCGAAAACAATAAATTATAAACCCTTTCACTTGCTTAATTTCTCAAGAACACACACAAAGCTTATAACTCCAAAAAATAAATATGGTACCCACCTCGAAACGATGCTTGAAACTTGACCTTATCATCAATTTCTCCAAAGCCTCACGTAAATCCCTAATTCATAAATTTCAAAAACTCCTAATTAATTTCTTCCAAAAGTAAGCATCATCTTAGCATAATCACTTAAATTAACCTTGGAAAACTCAATCCCATAACATTTCCAAGGTATCTAAACCAAAATCTCACTAAAAGATTCAAAATCAAAAACTTCTCTCTTACCTTTTTGCTCTCCATTTTTGGATTTTCTAAGCTCCATAGGAAGCTTTTGTCTTCTTCTACACTTTTCCCTTGGAAACAAGCTTAAAAACCCTCTTGGAATCCATCAAAATCGAAACCCTAACCTTTTCTTCTTCTTCTCCTTCTTCTTCTCTCCACCGAATGCTTGCTTCCTTCTCTCCTTCGTTTTCTTCTTTCTCTCTTTTCTTTCTAGGTATCGTGATTCTCTTCTTAACAAAAAACGACAGCCACCTCATGTCCATTTAATAAATGCTAAAAGACGTAATTACCCTTCCATTTAAGCTTAATAACATAACCCTTTAAGTGAACTTTCAAAATTGCCCCTAACATTCTTGAAAATCTGACATCTTACTTCGATATTTTGATCAAGAAAAAGAGACAATTTGACAAAACTTCCTTATAGAGAAATGTTCCCCTATGTCTTATCTTTAAAATGACACCAAAAACACTCAATTCGGTTTACAAACGAAGGAGTTATGGCCAAAACACTTTCAGACCATTTCACAATCACGACTGAACATTACGTCAAACTTCATTCCAGAAATTGAACATCTTAAGGGCTAAATTGAACTTTGATCCCTTCACATGATTTGAAGCCCCATGTCTCAAATTTATTTTGCCTCAAAAATTAACTCAATCGGATCTCCACAGATCCCGAATTTCGCAAAATAATGAACCATGTTCAGAAAATTATCCAACTCAATTTGATTTAATCAATCATCCTTAATTAAATCTGAAAAATTCGTAAATTCTTCATAATTAGATAGAGGAAATCTTAGGGATCCAACGCTTCAAAAATCAATTCAATCGGATGTCGGACGGAAAAGATATAAGTGAAAGAGTGGAAGAATTTCAAATAATTCAAAAAAATTCAAGCCGCAATGTAGCAGCCGGCTCGCGATCGCCATCTGAGGAAAAACTGAACCAGCTGGCGATCACGACGGCTCGCGATCGCAAGCTGAAGAAAATAGAAGACTCGCAACTGCGACGGCTCGCGAGTGCGAGCCTCCGAGGAAAAGGGCCATCTCACGATCGTGAAATGGCTCAAACTTCGATTTTCTTTTCTTTTCTTTTCTTTTTTTTAAACTCTAAACTTCAAAAATTCATAACTCTTGATCCCGAACTCCAAATTTAACAAATTTAGTATCTATAGAAAGCTTAAGGGAAGCTCTACAACTTCCCTGAAGAACTCAAAAACCAAATCAGTCTCTAAAATGATCAAATTTCCAATCAAAGCCACTGCCCCATTCAATGTCTCCCTAAATAATCACATAACTTCCAAAAATCATATCTTTCAACTCCAGGGTCCAAACATGACATATTTTATATCAATATAAAGATCAAAATGAATCCTACAATTCTCATGAAGGACAGAGAAATCAATTTAGCCTCTAAGGGAGTCAAATTTTTAATCAAAAATTCAGCCACAATAGTGGTCATCCTATACCACATTCAAACTTCAAAATTTTCATATCTTCAAATTCTCACATCCAAAAATAACTTATCACACATCATTTTAAAGCTATTTAAATTCTCTATAACTTTCAAATAGATCACTTACTCCAATCCAGACATCAGTCCGGCAATTGCCCTCGAAGCACAGTGTACACAATCCTATACTTAGAGCATTTTCAAAAACTTTGAAAGATCATAACTTTCACTTCCGATATCGAAAGATATCAAAACTTTATGGCAACAGAAAGCTTTCAACATAAGCTACAAATTTCATAAAGATCATTTTCTCAAATTTGGCCTAAATCAAAAAGTCAACTTTTATCTCCAAAAAGTCAAACTTTCACAACTAATCAACTTCTCACACTTTTACTCTTTATTTCTTAATTTTTAACTTCCATTTCAAACAATTCATTCATCTTATTCTCTTAAACTTTCATGAACTATACAAATCTACTCAAATCTCGAAGTCATCAAAACTAATTAAT
>JANKOE010013261.1:0-10326 GCA_026284465.1 Erythroxylum citrifolium | reverse complement strand
CAGGTTTTGGCTAATAATAGATGATGATCAGCTCACCTACTAAACCTATATTGCGTTACATCCTGAAAAAGACCTTATCCTTTTAATCTCATAGGTAGCTCGTTAACTAAACTAACCAACCCTTACAATATTTGCACGTCCTTGGAAATAAACCAGTAAAAGGTTGTTCAACAACAACTTGTCAATTTGATTCGGATGTTCTTTAATGTGTTTATTAATAATTGGTTATGGCCCAAAAGTTTAGTGATACTTTAATCAGGCTGCTTCAAGTTAAAAAGGAGGCAAGAAAATCAAAGTGAAGAAACATTAAGACGGACATGTTGACCGGAAATTAATTGCAACTGATTAGAGAGGAGACCCAACTAGATATCTAAGTTGCTTAAATAAGTTACGAATCAAAAGGTCAAATTTGGGTGACGCTACTTAGTCCAATTCAATTGCTTCTGAACTATCCTTCAATACGTACTAAATAAGCAATCAAAGATACTTATCAATTAATAGCATGTATAATTGAAGGATAAGAGATTCCTTAAAATAATTGTAGCGTAACACTTATTCAAACAGATTATCAAAATAAAACCGATTAATTGGTGAGCAAACCACACAAATTGTTCATTGACAAGAGGAACTATCCAATGAACACTAAACACTATCATGGGCAATCATATCCCATAGCACCAACAATTCTAATAATGAGCCATCAATGCCATATATACACACAATGTTAAATCATTTGATTTAGTAACTCAATTTAACGGTAGTATGGGTTTTGGTATTAATTTTATAGGTTCAAATAATGAAAGCGTTAATGCATAAAATCTAGTGAAAATAAACTAGCCAAGGTATATATCCTTAATTTGATCTAGGCATTGCCCAGCCTAGGTAAAGGCAAGAAGGGGTACTTGTTTAGGGCCTAGATTCATAGGGGCTCTATTTATTAAAAGATTTAAAATTAAAAATTTTATTTATTAATAGAGTTGAAAATTTAAAATTAATAAATCTATTCATTAAAAATGTTAGAAATTGAAAAGTCAATAAATGTTCTTCAGGAACTAAAAAGAAACAAAATTTGGTTGAATTTTTTATTCTGAATTTTAAGCTTTATTGAATAGAGTTAAACAGGAGTTCGATTCCAACCGTCAATTGAGATATATGCTAACATATTTATTAACAACAATATATTTTATTTAGTATAATAATATTTGATCTTGATTTATAATTGAAGTTTTAATCTTTGACTTTTTGTTTAAATTCTAGCTTTTAATAAAAAGTTTCAATAGCTCCTCGTGTGAGGTTGACGATTTTTAGAGAGTAGAAATTTTAATAAATTTTAAACTTTTAGATAAATAAGATAATATCTCTTCTAGGATAAACTAATTTGTAGTAGGTTCCACAAGTAGTTAGATTAGATTGAATGAACATTTATCTAAAAGTAATACTAAAATTTTGAAAAAAATAATTATTGCGACATTTTCATAATATTTGATATTCTATTAAAAGAAAATGTACTTTTATTAGCCTATCATATCTTTATCTGCCATATATAATAGCTCACCTCTCTTTTAGCACTTTTAGCTACTGTTGATATGACAATTACTTTGTTGAAAAATAAATTTAAACAATTAAGGACATTTAAAAATATTTTTAAATTCTTATTTAATTTAAATAAGTTGTAATAGTTGGATAATAATAAATTAAGAAAATTTTGCACTAATTTTACAATTACATTTTCTTATAATAATGTAGTAGATGTGAGTTTAGATGATCTTTTTTTAATTAAAAGTGCTACAAATGACTTTGTCAAATAAGTTAATGTTATGTGCTGAAATTCTTGAATTTATTAAAGTTGCATATTGTTATCCAAATGTTTTAATTATTTATCAAGTTCTATCTACTGTACCTGTAGCATCAGCTGAGAAAAATTTTCCAAAGTTAAAATTATTGAAAACCCACTTAAAATTACTAACGTTACAAGAAAGGTCGAGTGATTTATTTAGTTTATGTGTTGAGAATGATATATTGAACATTTGATATTATTATTATCGATTTTTATCTAAAATAAGACATCATCAAATTGGACAAAAAATCTTGTCTCCCAAATGCTATCGATTATTGTTAGTAATAACATCATTCATCCACGAGAGGAGAAAAAAGGCAGTATTTTTGTTTTCTAAACTTCAAATCTTCAAGTACATGCTTACAACACATTCAATATTTGAGCGAGAGAAATGGTTATCCAAAAAACAAAAGATAGACGGCGTAGAATGGAAATGACTCGCTGGCAACTGTAAACGGCAAAAACGGTCAGTAAAAGGCTGACAAGGGAAGCATAAACCGGCATGAGCGCATTTGATAAAAAAGAAAGCTCTGTCAATACATGTATCATAATATATATATATATCACAACCAAAAGCTCCCAACTTTGACCAGACACACCTGACAAGAAGACGGGGTCCTGCCCGGTTTCTAGGCTCAAAGCTTGCTTAAATAAATTTGTAAAGGAGCAAACTTTATTCATGAATGGGCTACGCCAAATTTCTGTTCTGTTAAATGTTTTGAGTTCCTTTACTCCATCTCTTGCTTGATCCCCAAACAGAGAATTCGAAAGAGGTAGTGTTTTCTTAGCTTCAAGAATATTTAGATCCCCCTTCTTGTAAGTCTCTACTTTGTCCACTTTTTTTTCTTATCATCCCTTTTCTTGCGTTGATGCTTATTCCCTTTTTTGTCCTCGTATTGGTAAAGCTCTCATCTTTTCTTTTTTCTGACTTGATCTTTCTTTCATTCTCCTTTTCTTGTTCTCTTTGTTTCGTTTCTGGGTACGCTCTCTTTCTTATTCGTGCAACTTTTGGACGTGTCTTTCTTAACTAGATCTTGTCCCTTTCTCGTTATTGTTTTGCTCTCTGTGTGATTTGGTAGCCTTTTTTGTTTCCTTTTTCCCTTATTTGATCTTCACAATGTTGCTCCTGCCCTTTTTTGTTTTCTCCCACTCTTTTTGATCCTTTTAGATCTTGTTCTTTAGGACGCTTTAGCCCTTTTTAGTTAACTTCAAATAATCGATTTTCCAAATTCGCTTCTTCAATTTTTAAGGTGTTTTTTTCGTGTGTTTCTTTCTTCTGGAAACCAAATTCCTTGTGCCGCATTTTCTTACATTCTTTTCTGTCCAGTTTTTTTAAATTTTGGTTTGGTTCTAAGAATGAGGAATTATGGTTTTCAGGGCCTTGAGTGAAGAAAAGCGAGAGCAACAACTCCTTGTGCTGGAAACCGGATCACTGGACGTTAAAACGAACAGTGGAAATTGATTTTTCACAGGCTGTTTGGAGAAATTGGTGATGGGTGATCATTTTGTGTTGTTGGTGGATCGCTTGATAACTGAATCCACGCTGGAAGCTGCTATTGAAAGCACAAATCGGGCAATGCAAGCCACGATTTCGAAAATTGAGGACATCAAACCTGACAAGTGTTCCCAGAAAGTTGATTTTGGAGACATATCAACTCCAAGGAAATTGGTGGAGTGCAGGATTTGCCAGGATGAGGATGAAGATTCAAATATGGAAATACCCTGCGCATGTCGCGGCAGCTTGAAGGTTCGTTTCGTTAGCCTGCTGCTCATTGCATAGTTAAAAGCCCGAAGATGTTAACTCTTCTTTTTTATTCAGCGACACGTAAACATATTTTATAGTTTGAATTGTGAAGCAGTTTTGGTCCAAATGTTTTTTTCTTTGAATTTACTTGCATGTTTGGGATGCCAAACTTGAATATTCTTATGGAGTTTTTGACTTCAAAAATTATGCAGTCATCTAGATTTGAGTCAAGTCTTCGCCTTTGACTTTTTAGGCTGCCGACGGTAGAATAGACTAGTTTAGGTCTACCACCTCTTTCTTGGTAAGTATGAAAATGACAGGATTATGAGTGTCGTCTAGAAGTCCCCATCCCTTCAGTCCTGAAAGGAAACAACTTTTTCCGTTATGCAACCAGAACAATTTGATGTTTATCACAGCAAACTTTAATCATAGTAGTAATGCCTATGTAAGGATTTTCTTCTACATAGGTGACTTTTTCCTGAAATAAAGAGCTCAATCAGAAGTTTGTGAATAGTGTTTAAGATCCAGTGACATTTTGTAGCAACTGGAGGTTTTGGAGATTCGATGTACTCATCATGAAAAATGGAGCTTTTCACATGTCCAACAAAAGCTTGATGGTTTCATCTTAATCTCAAGTAATTGTTGAGCAATTGGTTGCACGGCTTTAGAAACCCTGCAACTGCTGACAGCATAACTGGCAATGAAGCATTATCTCAGTTGTTGAGAAAGAAATGCCTTTCCTGTTTCAGTTACCTGAATCCACTCCACAATCCTTTGAAACTTGGAATATTTGTTTTGTTTTGAGCCCAGAAACTATTAATGTTGTTATTCCATCATATTACTGTTATTGCCTTTCCTTAACTGTAGAATGTTCACTGTTTAAAACAGTGAGATATGCCACTTTAAAACAGTCTGTTTTCCTTTGTGTATTCTGAGACATAAAATGTAATCATTGCATTGGATGATCAATCTGATTCTCCGTGCTTGCAGTACGCTCACCGCAGATGTGTACAGAGGTGGTGTAATGAGAAGGGCAACATTACATGTGAGATATGCCAGCAGGTGGGTTCATTCACATAGATATAAGTTTTTCCCAAGTGTCTATGCTTCTTGTGTTAGGCTTTCTTTACATTTATTATATTTTCTATTTATCCTGTGATGTCAAATTGCTATATACCTTTTTGATGTTATGAAATTCAGCAATTCAAGCCTGGTTATACAGCACCTCCGCCCCTGTTCCAGCTTGGTCGTATTCCTTTGAACTTCAGGTAACTAGAGGATGTACTTGGTTTTTTGTCTTCACGGTCACCAATCACCAGGGACGCAAAACTTCACTTTTATGTCATTTTTGTATCAGGGGAAACTGGGAAGCATCTAGAACGGATTTACATGGTCCGCGATTCATAGCAGTGGTTTCAACCGACGGCAACTTCCTAAATACTGACTATGATGATGAAGATTCAACTTCAAGTACAAGAAATGGAATCTTATGCCGGTCGGTTGCTGTACTGGTAAATATCTTCCTCTCTGCAAACTTTGATGGTTCTCATCTTTTATCAACTTATTTTGCACAAATTTATTAACAGCTAAATATTGTTGAACCAAAGATTGAAAGTGCTGTGTGCTAGACAGTAATTAACTCTGTTTATTTTGCTTTATTATCATAAGGCTAAGGTTCATTCACGGTGTGTAATTTTTTGCAGCTAATGGTTCTTTTGATCTTAAGGCATACGCTCCCACTCATCCTTACTGGAAGCAGGGATATCTCTTTCCCATTATTTATGGTAGGAATGTGAAATATTATACATTCAAGAAAAAGAAATCAACAAATAATTTTCTGTAATGTTACTCACACTTTCTTTACTTTGACAGTCGATACTTCTGAGGACTGCTGGAGTTATTCTTCCAATCTATGTCATTGTAAGAGCAGTAAGTGCACTACAGCGACGCCGCTACCAAGTGAGTTTATCTACCATATTCGCTTCAATTGTGAAGATATGAAGTATCATTAATCACCACTTAATGCTTATTTGAGTTTTAAACATTCTTGTATTTGTTTCTTCGTTGATCAAACAGGGTGCTCCAAGTTCATCGTTCACTGCATCTGATGAAGAAACTGAGCGATCAGTTCTGCAAACTGATACTCATGTGGTTAGTTTTCAATAATCTGTCTGCGAAGGAAAGGTAATTTGGGATCATCAGCACCTGCCAACCTTAATATTATGAAAGACAGAAGATTCCAAGTTCATTTTCTGAAGCGCAACTGGAGGTGTTTGAGAGTAGTTCTCTTCTGTATGATGCCAGAAGCGGCAGAACACCAATTATTACTGGGTTTTAAAATGTGAATTCTATTGTTGTCTATCTCTTAAGACGTTGTACAGTTAGGTAACTACTTCTCTGTATATACAAACAATTTACTTATTGAAAAAAGAAAGATACAAGGTAGAGAAAATGACAGTGAAGTTAAACTGGTGCATTGGCAACCGATTCTTTCTTGTTAAGGGAGGACGAGGAAGACAAACACGTACTCAATACTATTAATCACTCAGTATTTTTTGCGCCTTTCAAATGAACTTGCTCAGATGGACAGTTCACTGGATCAGAGAAGAAGCCTGCACTGCCAAAGGCATCAAAGCTAGATGGAATCTATGAGGTTGGGACGACAGGGACTAGTAACTCACATCAATCCCAATTCCCAACTGCTATGCTTGCTTGCCCTCAAATATAGCTTTCTCAAAAGGACTGGATCATCAGCAATCCCTATCCAGCCTTAAATGTAGCTAAGAATAGTTAAGATAACCTGACTTAACTGTCGTCAGAGCCCGTGGATGTGCAGGAGTCACAAAGGATGAGATCCGACTCCTTAATACAGCAACCATATGCTTAAAATGTGTTTTCATATAGTTTAGACGACTCGTAATTGAAGTACAAGTAAACAAGTAACAAATGAGCAGCTTTATCTTCCAAACGTAAGATTAAGATATGGATCTGTACAGTCCAAATTAAAAAATTCTTGAGGAAAATTTTAGGGTAAGGTTACAAAGGAGGACCTCAAAGCAGGTCTCGTGCAATCTAGCAAGGTTGTGATCTGAATTCCTATTCTGACAGTATCACTCTCACCCGACTGGGCACCTTAAATAGCTGTGTATACTTTTGTCCGTTAACTATCTAGTTCCGGCTTCCTCCTTGGCCTGAAATATTGGGGAAGGAAAACAAATAAGAAAATTCTCATTTTCTAGCAATCAAATTCCACTCTCCCTCTTTTCTTTTTTTCCAGGTTATACTTTTTCATTAGTTTCTATTAGAAAAATATATATTTTTGGAAACGCTCACTACACTCCAAAATATCATATGTTCTTTAAAGAGTGTGGGTGGTAATACTTCCGACTCTTCTGCTGTGAACGCCAGTAGCAAGCAAGCGCTCCAAATGCACAGCTTGCGAAAGCAATCGCCAAGGCAGCCCCAACAGGCACAACAACTGCATTAGTTGAGGCTACTAACTCCTCAAGAGCTCCATCAGTCACTTCTTTCTCAACACTCCCTTTGTCTTTGTACAGAGATGTCAGGGTTTTTCCATAATAATTTGTCAAGAACTTGTATACCTCATCCTCATCCCAATCAATCTGACTCAATCCACTTCCTCTTCGACTACGAGACCGATAACAAGTTGAGCATAGCTGTTTCGGAGGCCATATGATCTTTGGGAACTTGGGATCACCAGTTCCCAGAGACGATTCTTCCTTCGATAACCTCTCGTTGACTTTATTGTGAGTGTTCCATAACCAAAGTGCAAACTCCCGAGATGAGTTTAAAGGATGACTAACACTGCAAAATTAGTTGAACCCATAATTAGTAAGAAGCAACAACAGCTTATAGCTCCATATTCTGAGTTTCCTTACCTTGAACACATGCGGTAAAAATGTTGGCGACATTCCTCACAAATAAAGAAGTTGTGAATAAATTCACATATAGATGTAAATACAAATTGGCTCTCTCCATCCTCAATCTGTACTGAAAGTGAATGGAATAGAACCCATAAACCACAGCTGCAAATGAAAAGACAGATGAACCACTGAAGGTAAGTTGTTAAATACAACTTTAGATTATCTTATAGTTGCTTGTGCATCAGATTAACAAGGACACTAAATTTTCTGTGTGTTATATTCTCTACTAAATTTACCTACCTAAAGCCCCTGGTATCATTCCTGCTTCCACGACAAAACATCTGGAAAGGATCACCATAAGCAACTTAGAATATATATAGATATCAGGTATCTAATGTACAACAACAACAGCAGCAGGAAGTAAGAGTTAAGTTCATCAATAGGAAAAACTGATGCTAGCTTAGATAACCACACTAAGGCATAAATGAATGTCATGCTCAGTGAATATCAATCACCTGTTTCTTGAAATCGTTAGTATAACAGGAAATACATGGATCATATTATTATTGATGCTTCATCATCATATAGAACTTCAAATTGCATGGACTGTGGTAAGATATGGCAATGAAAAGATTTATCAACACAATAAGCTCAAAGTTTATTAATTATAAACATACTGAAAAATTGTTAACTTACAAGCAATATATCCAATAATTGAATCAAAGTTCAGAAAATGCCTAAGCATCATTCCAAAACTTGAAGAAATCTGATGGGGGCATTTACAGATTGCAGAAAGAATCAAGAGCCAACACCCCAGTAAATTATGATTCAATAGGAGTGATGACTTTGAATGATGGTACAGCCAGTAGAAAATTACAAGTGAATAGTTTAAAGTGTTTCATAAAAGAAAAACACAAAAGCATGCACTCCGGACCTATATCATGGTTAGTCTGCTAATGTAATAGTGCTTCAATCAGTTACACAGAAATTCAAACATGTCTGATGGATGTAGATTGCACAAGCAGATTTGCAGACAAAGATCAAAACTGCATTAAGCACATAACTGCCAGCTCTGAAGGAAAAGTTGGGGAAGCATTTAAATTGCATCATTTTATGTTAGGCCCTTCATTCTAAGGGAAAATAAATTTCTACCTACCCAATATCCTCGAGGAATTTCTTTTCCACAAATTGGGTAATTCATCACGATGCCTTTGCTATTACCAGCACGTTCCTCTTTACTAGTACGCAATATATCTGGTGGGCATAACTCATCAAAATTTACCAGAACTTCTGCACTGCCCTTCCGGCACCTAACACACAAGACTAATCTAAAGTGAACAAATGAAGGAATCACCACATCTACAAAGAATTCTGTTTCATAAAGACGCCTTTACCTCTTGGAAGGATGATGAGCAACTAAAAGCTGCAGAAATTTGATAAGTGATGCCCGAGTTTCTGATTTTACCATCTGCATAGAAAGAATATCAATTATAGGTGAAGTAAATCAGACAACACGAACATGATCAAATAAAGTCTGTATATCAATTATAGGTGAAGTAGATCAGACGACAGAAACATGAAGAAACATGATCGAATAAAGTCCATACCTTGAGTTGAAATATAATCTCAAAGGCTGTGGATGTCGCCTCCTCAACATCATAGACAGCACGTGCGATCTTTAACGAACCATGTATAGTAGAAATTTAGCATTTGTTACGTGGACAAAATGACTTTTAAGTGACAAAAATTAGGCAAACAACCTGTCCAGGGTCTGATATATTCGAAGAGAGATTCTCATTTTCAAATTTCTCATCGTCCAAACCATATGAACTGCATGAAATTAGAAAGAAAGGTAGAATTCAACTACTAAAGAAACTGAAGAAAGCATAACAAGGAGTGAAGCTACAGACATTACTGTGGAGATAAGTTCATCTACATATATAGCTTCCTCAATGAAAACTGGAACAAACATTATAAATATACATTTATCAAATTTGTAAAGTTTCCCATAGCAGAGGGAAATATGAAACAGATCAACTCATTTGTTTCGTCCCCACATATCATCCACCCAAATAATCCTTGATGCATTTCTCAGATCAAAGATAGAATAAGGTCATTTTTTAGTTAACCATCAACATGGGAGCAGACTGAATCTTAGGAAACTATTCTTGATAACAATTTATCATGTTAAATACAAAGCAAAAAACAATTCAAACAGTCATGATTTAATCAACTGTTGCTTGTTCTGAACACTGCATACCTGCCTAATTGCTTATTAATCCAATTAAGCAACCGTTCAGCAGTCCGTCCGTCATCAATTACAGAAAATTCACTTTTCTCTTCCTTAGGTTCCCAACCACCAGACACGAATTTAGACGATGGGCCCCAAAAAAGCATAGGATAATGACTTACAGAAAATTTATCACAGAGTTTACTATTTGCCTGTGCTGCCAAACAAGTCAAAAGGGGACAAGTCATCACAAAATGATTTTAAATGCAGGAACATTAAGGAAGATATGAAAAATAACAGATTCAGCAGTTCTAGCAGTAGAATTCCAAAAGATCAAGGCAGAAACCAAAGATATGCCGCACTAGCAATAACAACAATAATTATGGTCTCCCCATCTTCCAATATTGATAAAAGCAAAGGCTCTTATCAAATTCTGAAACTTCAATCGAAAATATATCACAACCTCCACATGTGACTTTCACGTTAGAAGGAACCAAGATTTGCATTAATATTACAAAGTCAAGAACCTCACAGTTAGAATTGTGCTGGTAATAACTAATCACTAAGAAGATGAAAGGATCTATTTGGTAATTCAAGTAATGTTTTGCATGTCCTTGGTGGAAATAATCCT
>JANKOE010013181.1:0-10335 GCA_026284465.1 Erythroxylum citrifolium | reverse complement strand
CATTTTGTCTTTTGCATTGCTAACACTAACATAGGCAAAAAGCTGAAACTTGTACAGCATGAACATTAAATAAATTTTCAGTAGCCTCTTGATTCTTCAGCAACAAAATCCTGACATCCATATTTGTTTTTCAGACCATGAAAGTGAAATGTTCGGTAGATTAAGCTTGCTGTACTTGTTTTGCTTTTCTCCAATAAATCTTGATTATGCTAATTAATCCAACTTGTTTTGCTGCACTTGTTTTGCTTTCCTGCTCTGCACTTCTTCCTCTGCTCTTCTTCTTGCTGCACTTTACTGGTTTGCTCTTCTTCTTGCTGCACTTACTGGTTTTTTTTAAAAACTGAATAGCTACTTCCATTTCCATTTGCTCCTAACCTTCTTCAGCTTTTTCTTTTTCTTCCTAATCTTCATTGTCATTGCAAGCTCCTCCACTAATTTCAATGCAGCAGGCTGCCCAAGACAACTCATCTCAACAATGGCTATAGCTGGTCAGAGACGAGGAGGTAATTTGTGACATTAAGGTGGTGACAACAACTTAGACATAATGACTAAAGTTTCTTTGTCATATTAATTAGGGTTTTCAGCGCTCGAAGAAGATGGTTAGCAATGTTGAAACTGAACACTCATCAAACACGTAGGAGCATCGAAAATAGGGGAAATAGTTTTCCAAATGAATGGCCAAAAGGCCCAGGGCTAAATGGATTAAATGGTTTCTTATTCTCAATGGCTTGGCCATAGAATAGTAACATGGTTATAGAGGTGGTTCAAGAATTTTTTTCCAAGTGTGTGCATCTTAAAGAAATAAATAAGATATCCATTTTTTAGCCCCTAAATCTTTAAACCCATAATCTTTTAGAGAATTCAGGCTTATAACTTCCTCCAACTTCCTTTATAAAGTAATTTTCAAGGTCTTAACAAATAGACTGAAGGCAGTTCTAATCAGTGTTAAGTGATAATCGAGGAGCTTTTATGTAGGTGCGACAAATTGGTATTAACGTGCTCATTAAATAGGTATAAGGAAGAACTCCATATAAAAATGTGAAATCAAGGTGAATTTCAGCAAAGCCTATGATTGCATAAGTTGGGACTTTGTGTTGTAACTTCTAAAGTTATTTAGCTTCCTAATTGTCTTTAAGACTTAGATTAAAGCTTTCATTTCCTCAACTTCCTTTATTATTATAGTGAATAGAGCACATCTGAGTTGTTCAAAGAAGCTATAGGGCTTAGATAGGGAGACCCCTATCTCTATACCTTTTTATCAATGTATGGAGGCCCCAGCCTAATTGATGAAGAATAATGTCTCAATGAAGCCTAAAATCGTATTTCATTCATAAAGCAAGAAGGTTTCTTTTATAATTATATGTGTTACTGATGATCTTTACTTTTTAATAGAGCTTACCCTAAAATAGTTACGGTTTTAATTGAAACCTTAAAGTAGTTTAAGCACCTCACTGGCCTAGATATAATTTACATCAAAATTCACTTAATTCTCTTAGTAAGAGCCAATCATCTAACTAATAGAATTTCTGTTTAACTGGTATGGTTAGAAAACACCCTCCCTTTTTATACATAGGTTTACCTCCTTCAGCTAGAAGATTGCATTTTAAGGATCATATCCCTTTGGTTTAAAAATACATAACATGTTTGCTGCTTGGGCTAAAAGAGATCTATCATTTGATGGTAAGCTCCTAATGCACATCAAACACATTAGAAAACAATACCTAACTCTACACAACTAAATTTGTAGTAGTGGTGAGAAAGGATTGTACATAAAAAGTATGTGTTTAGCTATTGTGATGAATAAATTAATGTATAGGATTGGGAAGGGGTGTAGTTGAATTCAATTATGAAAATGAAACTATGGAAGATAAATTAAATCAAACAATGCAAAATCGCTAGGATTAATCAATGAGTTTTGAATCCAGTTCACTGTTCATTCTCGATCTTCACATAAATGTACATAATCAATCTTCATGTTGTTCCCATACCTTTCTTTGAAACTATTAATAGTTTATTAATAATAAGCTCTATTAACCACAACTTTTATTTAGGTTGCATCTAATTAAAATAAAATCTTTACCTAGGTCTAGCTATTAAATAATATAGAATAAGATAATGTTAAATAAGTTATTAGATTTAGTATGAAAACTACATTATGTGATAGGAAAACATGTTAATCTAAACAATAATCACAAAAGCTCGGGTTATTCCTAATGATGAGCGAACATTAGTTTATTATAATTTAATGAAATTTACAATGAATACATATTTTAATCTAGATTTTGGAAACGAATCCATACATGAATAATTTAGTGGACCTATCTAAATTTTTTGTAAATAAAACAAAAACATTAAACATAAAATAACATAGTAAATCCTGAAAGAGAGATAAAAATAACATCACTAACTTAATCAATGCTCAAATATGTTCATCAACCTCGATGTCACCTTTGAACTGGTAAGATGGAGTTCAGCTCTTCATAGTGCTCTAAAAAAGAAAGGAATCTACCTCCTTTTGAGTCTCAAATCTCTTCATACCCTTTTGGCCTTTTAAAGGCTCTTTTATAATACAAAACTAGGGTTATATGGTTATGCACGAGTGTATAAGTGACCGTGTATGTTAATTTGGTAGGATTCATAGAGTCACATAGCCTCAAAGAGATACACTACCATGTAAGTCTTCACACAGGTGTGTAGGTCTTAGAGATGCTTAAAAGAATGTCTTTAAGTTTGTAAACATTTTTAGTGAGTTACACAGTTGTGTAAGCCACAGTAACTCCAATTCTTCCAGTCTTTGTCTTGTCTTCACCCTAATTGATACTCCATAAAGGAAAATAAGATCTGATATCAATAGAATGGCACCAAGGATTTAGATTTAGCCTATTTTGGTTCCTATTCCTTAAACTTGTACCTAAAGTAAAATATTAACAAAAATAAGTATCTTAAGTTTAATATAACATTAAGCACTGGGCATTAGGGAACGAATACATCAATAATCAAGCACTTATCAAGTTCCTTTATAATTAGACTTTGACCATCCTTAGGTAAAAACCAAAATCAAAATCAAAATCAAAATCGAAACATTTCTTGTTTATCTATATTTTCTAAGAATACTCTCATAAGAAAAGAGGATTAACTTTCAAAACTATGGCTAGAATTAAACATTCAAAGTTTTTACTCATGATCAACAAATAACCATTTCCTTCAAAAACTGAGCAATCTAAGAGTAGACTTTGATAGATTCTGTTTAAAATAAAGATCAATTGATAGGTACACTCAAACACCTTTTATGACTAAGACATCCCATGACTTAGCATATCATTTCAATTCTCCACCATTAAAGATTCACATGCATAACACGAATAAGAAGGAATTTTTAAGGTTATAATAGGGTTAAAGGTTAAGGCGAGATATATTTTGGTCTTGTAGTCTAATAACCATCAAAACTAGTGAAGTAGAGTAAACATTTTACAGAGTATCGATTGCAAAATTAACACTCAATCAAATATGGGAACCATCAATTACGATGAATTCAAAAACACCATTTCACATATTAGATTCAAGTCTTCAAACTACAAGCCACATAAAGCACAAAAGACTAGAAAAAATCAACCATAAAAATAATGATGAATAATGCACTAAGTACCAATGATATTTATGTGGGTTTTGATATATAAATGATATGGTGACAGGAATTACAATAAGATACCCGTGATTGTCATTGAACATGCATTGTGCATAATTTGTATACATAGATGTCAATAAAGGAATACTTATACATTTGTGCAAAAGTGTGATAAATGTAAATGTGTTTTGTGTGATATAGAGGAGCACATTGGATACCAGTCAAACATTGCTGGATCATCTTGCCAATAGCATATTGGAGCGTATTGTGAGTCAACTTAGATGATTTTCCTAGGATTAATTTGATTTCTTTGATTTCTAATTATTGAACTAATTGTGATTTGTTTATGAATTTCATATTTTAATGGTTCGAGGAGTTTGATAATGTATTGGAAGTGTTCTATTTGAATCTGAATTCTGAATGCTACCTGAATACTCAACGAAAGTTGATTGTCAGACTTAGGTTCGATGACTATAAGATTCTAACTGTGCATTATAAATGACTGTTGTACATGGTATATTCTGTATTTGATGCATTTTATAAAATGCTTGCTCAAACTGAGCCTGAAGGGCCAGTATCTGTTTTTGTATCTAAAAGGCACTCAATCACAACAATAATAATGAATCTGGAGTCTTATATGCATCTGTTCTGAATTTACGATGATATTATGATATGCCATGATAAAGTGAGTAATTAGATTATTCTTGTTCTGAATATCTGTGAAATGTGTGATATTGTGTGTTTGACTTGGGTGAAATCATCAATGATGATTCACTCATTGAGTTCGCAAAACTCATAAAAAATTGCTACGTGACTTTTCAGGTACGAGATAAGAGACTTAGTTTCTTAGACTGGACTAAAGGAACATTTTGGATTAAGTTATGGCTCAAAGGTCTGTCAGCTGACATCAAAAGAGTTATGACTTGTATTTTGTAGTTTCTTGTTTAGAACTTGTATAAGGATTGTGAATATTTGTTCAATGAATACAGTATGAGTTTTTGACAATGAATGCAAGGAATAGTTTTAAATATGGTGACTTTTAATTATATTAGATGATGCCATGAGTAAGTTGGATATATGATTCCTCTAACATACTATTATCATAGGATATGTACTTGAATGTCCTTTAGATGTTTGGATATATACTCTATGGTAGTAAGATGTTGCATTTTTGGTATCAAAGCATAGTTTGGCATCTATAGGGACATAAGAGTATAGAGATATGATAAATAGTGAGAGATTCAGATAGTGATCATAACTTTTGTTTGTTATAGGTCACCTACCATAGGAGATCAAGTTGGAGAGTTAGCTGACATGGAGTCTGTAGGAGCCAATATAGAGTCTCCTGTACCTGAGTTTGCTCAAATGCCTCCAAGAATTTTGGAAAGGCGAGAAAGAAGATATGATAAACTGAGAAAATAGGGGCCTGTGAACTTCTATAGAAGTACAAACCCTGTTGAAGGAGAAGGGTGGTTAGAGAGAACTGAAAGAGTGTTCAACCAAATGGACTGTGAAGCAGATTAAAGATTTGATTATACGGTCTCACTATTGCAAGGTCCAACATACCAGTGGTGGAAGACTATTCCAGGCAGTACCACCAGACCTTGTAGTTTGACTTGGAAAGATTTTCTGAGGGTGTTTCGAGAGAATTATATGCCAAAGATTTATATGGATAGGAAGATGAAAGAATTTTTAGATCTGAAGTAAGGCAGGCTCATAGTGGTAGAGTATGAGTTAAGATTCAATGAGTTAATGGGGGTATGTAACTGCGTTGATCCCAACTAAGGAAGAAAAATGTAGATGGTTTAAGTACGGTTTGAACATGGAGATCAAAACGAGGCTAGCAATTTCGAATTTGGGTAGTTTTACAAAACTCTAAGCGGCCTCGATCAGAATTGAACAGTTGTTAAAGGATGGTTAGGGAGAGTATAAACAGGAGGTTAGAGGGAAGAGGCAGGATGAATCTCAGGTTGATTATGGCAAAAGATTGAGCAATCGCCAAAACAGGTCGTCTCGATTCCAGGCTAGATCGAGACAATCTGGGTCCTAATCAAGAGGTTCATTTATTTAGACTGGGAGAGGTAGAGGACAAATGCCCTCCAGCTAGTCTCAACAGTTGTCTGATTTTGAGCATGATGGTGAATGTTGGAGGTTAACGGGAGCTTGTTTCCATTGTGGCTCTATAGAACATCTAATTAGAGATTTTCCTGAGATTTTAGGACCACAGTCTGGAGTTAGAGCAAGAACAACGACTGAGACAATGGTTCAGCAGGGTAAAGCTATCAGATCTACACAGAGAGGCAGAGGTATAGGCAGAACTCAATCAGCAAGGTCCAGTATGAGGACTAAGGTGTGGAGTAACCAGCCGCAATCTTAGGTCAGGGTCTATGCCATCACCAAACAGGAAGCGTAGAACTCCCCAAATGTGATAGCAGGTGTGTTGAATGTTTTTCATTTTGAAACTTATGCATTGGTAGATCTAGGATCTACACATTCATTCATCACATCGCATCTGGCATCTAGGTTGCATTGTGAGTGAGAGATATTGAAATGTTGGTTAAAGGTGAGTATTCCAGTGGTTAGCATAATAGTGCTTGGTAAGGTATGTAAAAGGTGCATAGTTTGGATTGATCAGGGTAAAGTTAGAAGTTGATTTAAATGTATTGCAGTTAAAGGAAATAGATATTATTTTAGGCATGGATTGGCTCATTACTCGTTAGGCTGTGATGAATTGTTATACTAAGAAAGTAGTTCTTGAATCCCCTAATCAGCTAACAGTGGTGGTTCGAAGAGTTAGGTAGGTTGTGTCAGCCTGACTATTTTCATTTATAAGTGTGCTGAAACTGATCTGAGGTGGATGTGAGGCTTATCTGGCCCACATAGTTGATACTCGAAATGAACAAGCAATTGAAGATATTCCAGTTGTTAAGGATTTCCTGGATGTGTTTCCTGCAAAACTACCAGGTTTACCCCCAGAAAGGGAGACGAAGTTTACCATAGACCTTGTTCCAGGTACCGCTCGTATATGAATTTCTCTATATAAGATGGCACCTATAGAACTAAAAGAATTGAAAACCCAGTTACAAGAGTTATTAGATAAGGGTTTCATTAGGCCTAGTGTGCCACCTTGGGGAGCTCCGGTATTATTTGTAAAGAAGAAGGATGGAACTCTAAGATTGTGTATTGATTATCGACAGTTGAATCGGATAACAGTTAAGAATAAATACCCATTGGCGAGGATTGATGATTTGCTTGATCAGTTATAGGGAGCTCAGGTGTTCACAAAGTTAGACTTAAGATCGGGATATTATCAGTTAAAAATAGCTGAGGCTGATGTACCCAATAGTGCATTTAGAACAAGATATGGGCACTTTGAGTTTTTGATAATGCTGTTTGGATTGACTAATGCCTCGATAGCTTTTATGGCTTTGATGAATAAGGTATTTCAACCTTATTTATATTGATGACATTTTGGTGTACTCAAAGTGTAGAGAAGATCATTCTATACATCTGAGGTTGGTTTATCGATTATTTTATCTTCTTTGTTCTTTTATTATACACTCTGAATCCTTTATTAGTAGTATTGTAGCCTAAAAAAACAACTTTGTCTGATCTCACATTGAACTTTCCAAGGTTTTCCTTTCCATTATTTAGAATGAAACACTTACAGCCAAAAGCTCGAAAGTAAGCAACATTTAGTTTTCTTGCTTTCTACAGCTCATAGGGGGTCTTTTTCAGAATATGTCTTACAAGACATATGCTATGAACATAGCATGACGTGGATGCTACTTCTGCCCCAATATCCATGAGGTAGTCCACTTTCACACAACATAATCCTAGGCATATGAACCAAAGTTCTATTCTTTCTCTCTACAACTCCATTTTGTTAAGGCGTCCTTAGATAAGGGAAGTTGTGATTTATACCATTGTTGTCACAAAATTCTTCAAATTTTGTATTATCAAATTCTCCTCCATGCTCACTTTAAATTGAAGTGATGTAGTACCCTTTTTCTATCTGAATTTTTCTGTAAAACTTCTCAAACACTTCAAAAGCATCATCCATATTTTTAGGAGAAAAGTTGCTTTTGACTTGTTTAACTTTTAAACAAGCCTCACAAACTTGATTGCTTTTGAACTTTATGGTTGGTACTCCTCTTACTAACTCATTTTTTGACAATTTTGATAGAATGCTCATGCTGGCATGTCCGAATCTCCTATGCCAGATAAATGAATCCTTTTCTGGAGAGACAAAACACTTAACATTTGTGAAGACATGTCTTCTAGTTTAGCACAATATATATTTTGATTTGTAGGACCAACAAACATAATATTATCATTATGAATATCGACAATTTCACAATAAGATGCATAAAAATTGAATTTGTGACCTTTGTCACATAGCTGACTCACACTCAACAGATTATGTTTCAAATCATCAACAAAGAGAACAATATCAATAGAGATAGAGTCAGAATTACCAATTTTATCAACTCTGGTGACCTTTGCTTTATTTTTATCTCCAAAGTTAACATAACCTCTGTCTTACCTTTCAATATAGTTGAAATGTGATATTTCACCTGTCATGTGTCTCGAAAAACCGCTATCAACTGTTAATTGATTTTCTCACGTCTTTATTTTGAAGCATATTTGCAAAAAAATATTATTTCATCTTAAGTACCCAATTTTTTCTAGGTCCTTCCAGGTTAGTATTTTGACCTTTTTGTCCAAAATGCAAATGGGATATTTTCTTTTTATGAAAATTACAAGAATGACTAATGTGATTATGTTTACCATAGAAATCACAAAATAGGTGAATGATAGTTGTTATGATTTTTACCACTTAACAGGTTCCTGTTGTTTTGGCTATAAGTGTTGTTGGATTTAACAAAGAAGCTTTTGTATGATATAATATTGTTATTTTCATTGTATCCTATTTTGGCCTTACTAAAAATGCATTTAATTCTACCAAGTAATGTATCAATATTCTTCCTTCCATCAACAAAATTTTCCAGATATTTCTCTAGAGATAAAGTCTTTCTAGCATTTTTCTCCTTTTCAAGTTCTAAGGCAGTGAATTTTTCTTCTAATTGTTTTACCTTATCATAATCATTTTTAGCAGCGTATTTTCCAGCTTAGCTACTCTTTCTTCCAGAACTTCCTTTTTAGAAACCTTTTGATTATAGTCAATCTCAGTAGACATATTCTTGGTCGCCAAATTTTCATTCGCAAATTCCAATGACTTAATCTTACTCTTCAGTGATACATCATTGTTTTTGGACTTCTCAACTTGTTTGAAATATTTCACTGTCAACCTTTTGTACTGACCATACAATTCATGATATGCATTTTTTAATTCATCAACTTCAATATCAGAGTTAGAGTAATATACCTCAGCGTCTCCTAATTCAACCATGAAGCAAACATTGCCTACTTCTTTTAGTTCTTCTTCTTCAAAGTTTTCAAAATCCTCATCTGACCATGCTGCATTCGTCACTTGCTTTCTAGATTTTCTGTTCTCTGAATTGTCCTTTTAAAGAAGAAGACATTCTAGTCTTATGTGTCCAGACTTTTTGTAGTGATAGCATATGGTTTGATTGTTTCGTGTATTGTTATTGTTGCTATTACCTTTTGATATGAACATGTTGTTTCTGGCTTTCTTGTTTCCTTCTCTTTTCTTCATCAGCTTCTTTTTATAGAAGCTGACATATTTCCTAACCATAAAGATGAACTCGTCATCTCCATCGATTTGCAACTCAGTGTCACTTTATTCATCAGTTGCTTTCAGTGTCATTCCTTTTCAGTATGAAGATAGTTCATCTCGCCTAAGCTCGATTTCATGGATCATCAGATTTCCTTTTAACTAGTCAAGTGAAATAGTGTCTAGATCCTTTGTCGTTTTTAGAGTTGTTACCTTAGGTCTCCATTCCTTTAATAGTGACCTCAGAATCTTTATTACGAGCTTGTCATTAGAATATATCTTTTCAAAGTTGTTTAAGGTCATGATGAAGTTATTGCAGAGAAGAATTTGTCTATGGTCTCTCCCTGTCAATAGTTTTGTATTGATGCACTAAAAGACTTATTATATGCTTCTTTACCTTATTTGTTCCTTCAAAAGTGAGTTGAAGTTTGTCCCACATTTCTTTTGTTATAGAGTAGTGGGATATCTTTTCATATTCTTCTGAAGACAATTCACATATTAGGTAATGTTTTTCCTTCGTGTTTAGTTGTGCATTTCTCCTGTCAACATCAATCCATACTTTTACGTTATCAAAAGTGGGAATTGTACCACTAACTTTAATTGCTTGCTATACTTCGATATCTACAGATTGAAGATAAATGGTCATTCTCTCTTTCCAGTATGAGTAGCTTTTCCATTGAAGTAAGGAGGCCGTGAGACGGATTATCCTTCAAAACTTCTTAAGGTGTTTGTTATGATCTATCATGTGCTATAAAACACAATAAATGTGAATCCTCCCTCTGATACTGAATGATAAAAGCATACACACGCAAGAGAGCAGTGAATTTTGTGTATAAAAATTTTTTGCAAGTTTTTTCAATTCGTATAATAAATAAATCCTAGTCAAAACTGCTAGTGTAAGTCGAGGTATGCAAGTCATAACTCGAGGTATGCAAGTCATACCTCGAGGTATGAATGTCATAACTCGAGGTATGCAGTCACGATACTCATACCTCGAGGTGTGTATGACATA
>JANKOE010013150.1:0-10336 GCA_026284465.1 Erythroxylum citrifolium | reverse complement strand
GGATGTGTCTTTACCGACTGTCAGTCCTTATATTTCGCTCTTCATTCCTCGTGTGAGGATAATTCTGCTTTTGGTTTACTAGTGTCCGATTGTAAGGCCATTCTCGTTTCTAGGCCGGATATTCAGGTTTTTTGAATTAGGCGTCACGAGAATAGGTGTGCCCACCTGCTAGCGCGTACCTCTATTCGTCGTGGCAGGTTTCGTCTTTGGGTTGATATGCCTGATGTGTTGTTTGAGATTTATTCTCGTCGCTATTAATTATATTACCTTGCTTTTCAAAAAAAACTAGAAATAAAGAAATTGGAAAAACATATGAATGAGAATGAAAAGTAAGAACCGGAATATGAAGGAAATTACTGATTAAGTGTATTTGGCATGCAAGCACTAAAAAATAATGACTGTTTAGCCCTATTTTGAGATCTTAAATGATGTGATGGATAAGATTATAGTAGATTTACATAAGCTCTAAAAAATGAAGACTACGGGGAAAGATCATCTAAAGATAGTAAAGTTTTTCATTGATATAAATATATCATTCAAATGTAATCTCTTTTTTTGTTAGCTGGGATGTAGGTAAATTCTATCAGATAAAGTCCTATTTTGACGAGGATATCATCTTATTAGATAATGTGATATAATCTGATTCGGATAAGATGTAATATAGCTAGTTGAGTTCAGTTAGGATTTTGACTTAACTATCAAGTCAAAGGTGCATATAAATAGCTCATTTAAGTCTTGCTTCACACCGGAGATAAAAAATGTAGTCACAACATCCAAAAGTAAGGAAAAAATAGAGAGAGGGCAAAGAGGCTTAGATTCTCATTCTTGTTTAATTGTTTTTCTAAATTGGTTTAAGGTTTTGTTGATTATGATATCAACTTTGATTTCAATCCTAAAACTTTGTGAGGCAATTTGTTATTGATAGGAGGGTGAGAGATCAACTTTTCTGTAAATCCTTATTAAGTTTAGTGAATTTTTTGTAGGTTTACCCGTGATTGTTTTCCTCTAAACTTGAGGGTTTTTCACGTTAAATCTTGGTGTTTGTTTCAGCATTAATTTCTCATTCTCATTTTTTTGTCAGTGCAACTTAAAAAGTTATGTCTTATCGTTAACGGAGTTATGTATTTGTCTTCTAACAAGTGATATCAGTTGTCGAAGCCCCCAAAATAATTCTAATTCTTCAAACTTTTATAATAGTCGTGGAACCAGGTCGAATCCCTAGAGAACTAAATATTAGCTTCTTAATTTCAATAAATAAAATTAAATGAGGGGTTTGATTAAATAGCTGATTAACTAAAATTAATACGAAAACAAATAAAATCAACTGAATTTGAAAATGAGAAAGTGAAGATTACCAAATTTCAATTTAAGGGATATATCTCATCTAATTGTAACATTGATTATTGGTTTAAAAACATATTTTTCACAATTCAAGCAGTTAGTCCGAAACATATTAAGATAGTTGTAATAAGTCTCAAAATTTTCTAAATTAATTGGTTAAAACTCAGCATCCAAACCAAAACTTATCATCCATTGACTAGGTGTAATAATATTCCATATCAAATAAATGATAGCAATAAGTTTAGTGAAAAAACTAACCCTAAATTTAATAATCGAGATAGTTGCAATTATTCAACTTAGTTTCTTGTTTATTATAAGTTAAATATGCAATTTCATAAATAACCTATTTGCTACTTATATCAATCTTTCATGACAATTACGTACCATTGAATTCATGGATAGCGTTAGAATAATCAATATTAAATTAAATTGTTAGATTAATCAATATTAATCATTCATAAAATATGAGAACTCAAAACAAGAAATACTTAAATTAAAACATGAATAAAAGTTAAGAACATAAAATCTCACAAGGTTACAACTAAAATATCGAGCCCCCTTGAATCAAAACGATTAAGTTTAGCCACACATGGCTTTTGCTCCAATAACAAAAATATAAGAAAAATAAAGAATTGTGAAAAGCATAAGAAGAGAAAGCCTTTTTGTGTTGTGAGAAACATTCATTTTATAGGGTTTTCTGGTCTAATCCTAATCTAATTCTAACTTGCAAAGACGTCTATCTAAAACAAATTCAAATTCCTACATGATAAGAATAGAAGGAAGTTTCCCAGTGAAACTCCAACTCTTCAAATGATCAGCCTTATCCACTGCGACAATCTCTTCACTTTATCCAAATTTTGTAATTATCACCAATAGTGCCCAATTGGATGTAATCTCTGCTTTTCATCTCCTAAAACTAAGCAAACATTAATTTTTATATTTAAGCACCAAATAATTCCAAAACAAACGTGATAATTTCAAATAATATATCAAGAAAAGATCTTATCATAAAGCCATCATAATGAAAGGTGGAAAAAGCTCTATGGTTAAGTTAACATCATCAAATTACTCGATTTGGAGGCCCACGATGGAAGATTTCCTGTATTACAAGGATCTCTTGGGTCTTATTGGTGTGGATAGAGGTGTGAAGGATAATATTCCTTCAAAACCTGAAAAGATGTCAGATATAGAATGGAAAAAGATGAAGCAAAAAAATCTGGGCACTATTAGACAATGGATTAATATCAACATATTCAACCATGTGTCTCAAGAAATAGATCCTTTTGAGCTATGGAAAAAGCTAGGAGGTTTGTATGAAACGAAGATTGCTCATAACAATGCCTCTCTGATTATGAGGCTTGTGAATCTGAAGTTGAAGGTTAGGAAATTAGTTTCAGAGCATCTAACTGATTTCTAGGACATAATGAACAAGCTTACAACAATAAAGTTCATTCTTGATGATGAGCTTCAAGCTCTATTCTTATTGAGTTTGTTACTAGATAGCTAAGAAATGTTGGTGGTGACGATTAGCAATTTAGTTCTTAAAGGTGTGCTCTCTTTGGATGTAATCAAAGAGAGTATTTTTAATGAAGAAATCAGAAAAAAAAAGGAGATTGGAGCTAACAATGTGCAGGCTTTTATGACAAAAAGTAGGGGAAGGAACAAGAGTAAAGGTCCCAAAAGTTATGGCAAGTCTAATAATCGTTCTAAGTCCAAAGGTGATAATGAAGACATGCCACTATTGTGATAAGCCATGACATATTAAGAAGTTCTACTATAAGTGGAAGAGGGATTAAAAAAAGGAAGCTCATCAGGCTAATAATAATGATAAGAGTACAGTTGCAACTGCTTCAAGCATAGAAGTTGAGGTGTTATTAGTTTGTACAACTAGTGTATGCTTCCATATCAGCAATGTTGGCTCGGAATGGTTGATTGACATGGGAGCATCTTATCATGGTGTTCCAAAGAAGGAGTACTTCTCAAGCTACAAAAGAGGAGATTTTGAGAGAGTTAAGATGGGAAACCAAAGTTTCACCAAGATAATCGGTATAGGTGATATCCGAGTTTAGATAAACATTGGATGCTTACTAACCTTTGGAGATATATGACACATCCCCAATCTAAGGTTGAATATATTATCAGTGAATTTGTTATATTAAGAAGGATTTAAGCACACTTTTGAGGATAGGAAGTGGAAATTGTCCAAAGGCGCAATAAAGTAGCACGAGGAGAGTTATGTTCTTCACGGTACAAAACATACTTAAAGGTATGTAGTGGTGGAGAACTATATGCAACTGAAGAGGAATCTTCACCAAATATATGGTATCAAGGATTGGGATACATGAGTGAGAAGGGATTAAAGTTTCAATTGGGAAAATCTCTTATCCTAATTAAGAACTCACAATCACCTAATCATTGCTTAGCTAGAAAAAAGAATAAAGTATCTTTCAGGAGAAGATCTATAAGGAAGTCAGAGTTATTGGAGTTGGTGCATTCAGATTTCTGTGAATCTATTGAGGATAATGAGTAGAGGGAGTAATGGGATACAACAGTTGATGAAACACAGCTTTGAAGGTCGACAAGGGATAAAAGGCCTTTTAGAAGGTATCTAAGTTTTGAATACCCTTTACTTAACATTAAGGGAGAACCTAAGGATGTGCAAGAGGTTGCATTTTGTAAAAAGTTAGATATCATCAGATCAAGTCCGTGATAGAAGTGCAACAATTAATGCTGAAGAAGGTTTATACGAATTTGAATGGTGCTAACATATTGACTAAAGTGGCTCCCGGAAGCAAGCATGAGCTTTGTAATAAACTTGTCCGGATATATCTCAAGTAGATGATCAAGAATAATGTGTCTTCCCCATATTTAGGCTGAAGAGGAAGATTGTTGAGTTCCAAGCCCTATTCTGAGATCTTAAATGTGGCAGATAAGATTACAGTAGATATACATCAACTTTAAAAGATAAAGATTGTACCAAAGGATCATCTAAAGATAGTAGATTTCTTCATGGATATAGATGTAACATTCCTAGTTAAATGTAATCTCTTTTTTTGTTAGTTGGGATGTAGATCAATCCTATAAGATAAAGCCCGATGTCATCATATTGGATAATGTGATGTAATTTGGTTAGGATAAGATGTGATCTAGCTAGTTGAGTTCAATTAGGATTCTGACTTAGCTATCAAGCCAGAGGTGCCTATAAATAACTCATTTAAACCTTGCTCCACATACGAGATAGAGAGTGTAGTCACAATGTCCAAAAGTGAGGAAAAAAACCAAGAGAGGGCAAAGAGAGTTAGATTCTCATCCTTATTTGATTGTATTTAGGATTGATTTGAGAGTTTATTGATTGTGATATTAACTTGGGTTTCAATTTTGAAATTTTGTGAAATAATTTGTTGTTGTTGGAGGGTGAGAGATTAACTTTTGTATAAATCCTTATTAAGTTTAGTGAATTATTTATCAGTTTGTTCCGTGGTTTTTCTTTTTATATTAGAGGATTTTTTACATTAAATCTTAGTGCTTGTTTCATCGTTAGTTTCTCATTCTCATATTTTTCTATTGCTGCAACTTGAAGAGTTATTTCTTGTCGTTAATATTTGATTGGTCTTTTAGACAGTTGTGTATTTGTCTTCTAATAGAAATGAGATTATAGAAGTTAATAGTTACACTAGTATTTGGTGTCAAAATATTAAGAATGGTAATGACAATTTTTTACTTATGTTTGATTATTATGATTGATTTTGTAAATAAATAATTAAAATATTTTGTATTATTAATAATTAATAAAATTTTTGTATTTAATAAATAAATAATTAAAATTGTTTTTAATAATTTAATAAATTATTAATTTTTAAATAATTGTTTATGATTTTTCTTATAATAATAAAATTAAAAAACCATAATTAACTTATTTTATGATATAAAATTATTGAAATAAAATAAAATAATTATTAAATAAATTAAATAAAGTAATGTGCAATGTTGATAATAATATCCTAGTAAGAATCAATCAAAATGATGTCTTATCTAAATAAATAAAATAATCTTAAAATTTTAAATAGAGAGTTTTAATTGACACAAAACACAAAAAAAAAAAGAAGTTATATTTGTTCACTGTTGTTTATTTGTTATTCCTGTTATCAATGTTATACCCGTATCTAATTGGGAATAAAAATTCAAGATTATTTAAAATTCATTCCAGATTTATCAACCTTTATCTTATTAATCACTAACAAGTAACAACCACACAAGCAAAAATTAAAGAATATAACTTACATATCCATTCTCATTTCTTCATTCTTAGTTACTAAACTACTGAAAATGAAAATGTTTTGAGTTTTTTATTCTATGACAGATTTGTTAGTCGGGGATTTCATTTTTATCCTTCTTTGTAATTTAATTCCAATTTTGATCTTACGTAGGTCAGCCTCATCTTTAGAACTTGATTTGATTTATTGTTTCAACTTTCAACAAAATGAAGATTTTAAATTACAGTAATCAATTAAGTTTAATTAAACTGAGTGAGTTTTGAAATTGAGACTCACGTGATTAATATAAAATATAAAATATGTATCATATTAGTCATAAAATTAATATAACTTTGCTAAAATTTTTGTCTATTTAAAATATAGATTAAACGATTTTATTTTAAACAACATAAAATATTAGAGTGATTTGTATTTTAATAAAAATATTAAAATAAAAATGTACATTTTATCTTGAGCAATTTAATTGAAAGATGCAAACTCGAAATTTTGTTATAGCAATCTGGTCTGACCCAGAACAAAACCCGACCTAACAAAGTCATCTATTTTTTTTTCAACGAGGTGTCCTAAGCGGGTCCTAATTATGGGAAGACACCTTTAAGTTAGCCACATTCAGACTAATCCTCGCTCGAGCTGGGTAGGTCCCTTGCGGAAAGCGAAGCTCTGGCCCCAAATTTTAAACGGCTGCATACATGAGAGGGGTTCGAACCCACGACCTCACTTAAGTCACGACCTAACATAGTCATCTTTGTCTACGCTAAACCACGAAAGAGGGGCAAACTAAACCAGAACTTTAAGATGACATCTCCGACCTTTATTTGCCCATTTGATTGTGACTAATGGGTTATGCTTGCTAGAATCAGGAGAAGATGTGAAAGTCGTTCGCGATAAGAACATTTAGACATTGGTACCTTTAAATGCTAAGATTATTGCAACTTTGTATTGAATGGAATATAGTTTTCATCATTTGGTTTATGTTATATTAATCAAAATATTTTTTTGAAAAAGAATATATATATTAATCAATACTTGGTTAATGTGATCGAAACAATCTAATTGTGCTTAAAGCATGCAAAGCTATTCGTTTTTATTGGTATGCTACAACAAATTGGTACTTGTGAGTGCTAAAATTAATGAAAAATTGTACCAAACAGTATAAAGTTTTGATCTTTTGGTTTATGTTATATTAATCAAAATATTTTTTTTGAAAAAGAATATATATTAATCAATAATTGGTTAATGTGATCGAAACAATTTTTTAATGAAAGGATATTTTAGATGCATTTTAATTATGAGAAAATTAATATTTTAATCTATAATTTTAAATAAATTATTATAGCTAATCTCATTTTTTATGATTTTAGTATTTATACTCTTCTTTCTGCATTAAATATAATTTGATTTTAATTGAAATTTATCTTCAATTAGTTGCCATGACATATGATGTATAGAACAATGAGAACATTCAATGCCAAGTGAAACTATTTTTTCAAATTAGATAAACTCTAAAATTCAAAAGATTGACACATTAACTTTTAATTTGAAACAATTTTGAATTTCATAAGATTAAAATGAAACTTGGATCATCATCTAATGAATAGTTTACTTGTAAGCAATCTAATAAAGAACTGTATTGAAAGAGATCTTGATAGGTATGAAAATTCATAAATATCTTAATAAGTATGAAAATTCAAAAATTGAAAATATTTAAATTTAAGTTTCGAGGTTAAAGATTTAACTGGATTATTGTTTATTTTCCAAAGATTCTCTTTAAATTTGTAAATTCAAGCTTAGTGTAACACCCCACTACCATAGAGTATATACCCGAACATCCCTAAGGCATTCAAGTACATATCATATGACAATGGTATGTTAGAACAAACATAATCTCTTAAATGACATCATAACAAATATACAATACTTAAAACCTCAACACTTCATTTCATTCATTAACAAAAGTCTACATTGTAGTCATTGAAACAAATATTTACAATCCTTTATACAAAAGTTCTATATGTTAAAGAAACTACAAAATACAGTTTATAACTCCTCTGATGTCAGCTGACAAACCTTTGAGCCATAACTAAATCCAAAATGTTCCTCTAGACAATCTTAGGAATTAGGTCTCTTGTCTCGTATCTGAAAAGTCACGTTGTAATTTTTGATGTGTTTTACGAACACAATGAGTGAACCATCATTGATGATCTCATTCAGGTCAAATACACAAATATCACATAACCAACTAATTTCACAAACATTCTTTCAGAACATGAATAACCCAATCAATCACATTATCATGGCATATCACTTTATCATCACAATTTCAGAAAAGATTTCATGATCATATATTTCATAATCATAAGTATACAAATGCAGATGCATATGAGACTCCAGATTCGTTATTATTTGTTGTGACAGCATCTTTCAGATACAGATACAGATATTGGCCCATTGGGCTCAGTCAAATACAGAAATCACAAAGCAAAGCTGTACGTGCAGAATTCTGAGCTTAAAGCTCTTTCAGACTAGCTACTCTGATCACAATGCCTTTATCTAAACATGCATTTTATGAAATGTATCAAATAACATAATATGCCATGTATAGCATTCACTTATGATGCACAGACAGAAACTCATATTCATCGGACCTAAGTCCAGAATTCAACTTTCGTTGAGTATACATATATCATTCAAAATTCATATACAAATAGAACACTTCCAATACATTCCTGAACATCAAACTCCTCGGACCATTAAAGTCTGGAATTTATAAACAAATCACAATCAATTCATTACTAGCTCAATATATAGGAATTAAATAGAAATAGAAATAAATCAATCCTAGTGATATCATCTAGGTTGACTCACAGTACGCTCCAATTTATGTTGTTGCCTAGATGGTTCGGAAATGTCTGATTGACGTTCGACTTGAGCGTCTAAAGTCATACAATTCACACATAATTCACATTACAAAGTCGATCAATCACATACATATTCATTTGTGCACATATATACATATGTCATGTTCAATGCATGCTCAATTATTTTTTTCTCAGGTATGAAACCTTATTCAACTTTCTTATCCATTTAACATCATACTTTGTATACTACCATTTTGCAATTAGGTTTGTCCCTTTAAAATAGCTTGATTTACTCCAAATTCATCAATCATACTTTACACTTATCCATAAACATTTCCATGATCAAAAAGCTTCTTATAATACACACATAACTGAAATTTTAGCAAGCCAAATCTATACATTCACCAAAATTTTTCCAGCAACATATACTCGTACATTCACCCAATTCTCATTCATAAATACCCTACTTTCTTCAATACTCATTCATCCAAACTTAGATGCATTATTATCCAACATTCTTTTACTTGAAGTATAACATCAATTAACAATCAAAACTTATCACATATTTAACTAACTTTTCCAACATCAAATTATGTTCTCTTTAAACCTTAACCAAGACCAAATGCATCACAGGCAAATACCTTATCCTTAATTGGTTCAAGAATCACACAAAAGAACATTCTTATCAGAACCTACACGGAGGCAAAATCACCGTGCTAAGCATATAACTTAGTGGGGAATAACTAAACATAATGCATAATGGCAATTGTTTCTAACAGTCGTCTAACACTTATATAAACATTTTCAAATCATATCACAACAATCTTTAATAGTTCATAATACAGAGTAATCCAAACATTATGTCTCAGAACAGAATATGATTCATCAATCAATACTGAACATTCTTGCATCAAAACAAAACTTATAAATATCAAAACAGAATGTACAAATATAATAATTGAATATCAAAATAGGATATAATCCTTTCATATCAAAGTATGACTTATGTCATAACAGAACTTATTTTGTATCAGATCAGAGGTTATCTTTTATCAGAAAAGAATTTGTTTTGTGTCAGAACAAAATTTGCTTATATCAAACTGAACATGTATTAGAATACAAAACAAGTTAGACTGCTAATCCTTTTTACAGAAGTGGGTAACGAGACTAGAACAGAAGATACCAAGATTGGTACATGAAACAGAAGAGACTAATGTCTCTAAATCAGGGGACACCATAGTGTTGATAATCAGGGGACATCATAATGTCAATAACTAAGGGACACCTTAGTGTCAAGTTACAAGATCAGCTACAAACCCTTCTAGGCATCCTTATTTATCCATGACTGGAACTTGACAGTTTTCAAACAAACCATTTAATATTTCAGAAATTTCATGTAAATGATGTAGTGCATAACATATGAGCTTATTCATTTGATTAAACTTAATATGTCTTATAAATACAAACATATGCATTAAAGCATCAATAAATATATTGAGTCATCACACATTATGTATATTCACACAATTAGAAAGCACTTCCAATACAATTCCAATTATTAAACTCCTTGGACAATTGATGTTCCATATCACAATATTCGAATCACATAATAGTAAAATAATTTATAAGTATGAATTCATTTTCTTATGCTCAAATTGAACCCATTCATTCTTACTTGAACAAACTTATCATGCCTTATAAGCATAAGTATAAATGCACCAATGAATATATTAAGTAATTACACTTTACATGTACTCACCTAAGTTCCCAATTCTCAAACATTCAGAACTAACACATCACTTTTATCATTTAAATCACATTTGTGTTCATAAGTATACTTCATTCCTTTAACAACTTATAAGT